>JBBPDA010000105.1:4531393-4544350 GCA_037974385.1 Arnoldichthys spilopterus
AGCAAAACATGACATGACTGACCACAAGGGGGCGACACGTTACAGAGCCCTCCCCCTAGACACAACGTCCCGGTGTGACAAACTACTCAACGACCAGGCGCTGCCTAGGGGGAAGGCATGTCAAACACAGAAGAAAAAAAAACCACGAAAACACAGGGCTAGACACCGGAGAGCTAAACACGAAACACAGACAGCAACCATGACATAAAGTTAAACAATGGTATCAATAACAGAGACATACACAGGGGCTGAGCAAACAAAGTCCCTGGCTGGGGAAACACGGTCCAGGCTTGGGGAAACAAGGTCCCAGGCTGAGAAAACATGGTCCCAGGCTGGGGAAACACAGTCCCGGGTTGGGGAAACAAGGTCCCGGGCTGGGGGAACAAGGTCCGAAGTCTGGGCGATGCATTCTGAGGCCTGTGCGGCGCACTCTGAGGCCAGTGTGACGCACTCTGAGGCCTGGGTGACGCAGGCGACCTGGGGGCTTGCTCTCTGGCGGTGGCCGGGGTGGTGAGCTCTGGGGCGGCGGCCGGGGCGATGAGCTCTGGGGCGGTGACCGGGGAGGCGAGCTCTGGGGCGGCGAGCTCTTGCGGTGATGTGGAAGCGGTGGACGGTGATGTTGGAGGCATGGAGGCGGTGCGCGATGACGTCGCCGACATGAAGGCGGTGCGCGGTGACGTCGGCGACGTGGAGGCGGTGCGCGGTGACGTCGGCGACGTGGAGGCGGTGCGCGGTGACGTCGGTGACACGAGGTTTCCAGGCGTGGAAGCTGAACTTAGCAAGGTTTGCCTGGCTACTTCCTTTGTAGCACGCAGCTGCCTCATCGCCGTTTGCGTTGAGCAGTTTCTTCCAGCTAGTAGCCCCTTCCCTGAAGTCTGTGTGGAAACCTCTCGCGTATTTTCCCGCGGCCTCGCCGCCGTTTGCTTCTCCTCCTCTCACTTACCCTGAAGTTCAGCGGCCGGCAAGCCGGGAGGCGGAGTCACCGAGGCAGGATTGCTGCTGGGCAGAACTGATTCACCCGTGGACAGTGCTGATTCACTGGTAAGCGGTATTGAGTCACTGGTGGGCGGGCCCGACTCGGACTGTTCGCCTCCGTTGACTCCCCTGTGCTGCCCTCCTATGCGCCAATGGGAGACTCGTCAACGGCCTCGGAGAGGAGTTTTAGCTCATCCGAGCCAACTCCATAACCATGTGTTCCCAGGAATCCTCCTGCCTTTGGAGGGGACCTCCAGAGTCCAGGAACACACAACCCACCAGTGTCTCCCTGGGAAAGGGGTTGGACTCCGGGTTGCTTCCCTGAACCTGCCTGGAGACCATTGCCCCCCCAGAAATTTCCCCCCTCTTGAGGTTACGCTCTACTGCCAGTAAATAGCTAGGTATTCAGCTCCCCCAGCCGCTCATCCTTAGAAAACTCCCGGGCCATTTTTATTTGGCCCAGGATTTTATAGCCCTCAGCTATCTCACCTCCTCTGTATTGCCAGTCGCTGATCACGCCCAGTTCGAGCTAATAGTATTTCCCCTCTGCTACTTCCATCTTGGGTCTGTTCTTCTGTGATGATTGTTGTAGGTTTGGAAGTAAGTGCAGAGGTGGAATAAACAAGGATTTATTAAATAAACTGTGAGAACATCTACATAAGAAACTTAGAAAACAAACTAACATAGACCATGAACACGCGGGGTAGTGGAACAGGGAACAGACAAGGACTGGACCAAACACAAGAGTCTAAATAGGCTACACTGAGGGGAAACACCTGGAACGGAGAGGAGACAGAGAAACGAGGATCAGGTGTGAGGCGAGATGAGGGCACAAGAAGCAAAACATGACATGACTGACCACAAGGGGGCGACACGTTACACTAAGTGCAAGAAAAGCATGGGACAACAGTTCAGATCAATAACCAGGCAGAATGTGGCAGAGTGAAAGTGCATGAGGAAGTGTAATGCTGCACAAGAGAACTGAGGAGCGAGAGTTCCTAAAGGGACAGACAGACAGCCCGACATCCAAATGTTAGTAATTGGGTGTGGCAGAACAATGTTTTACTTTGCCTAGGGTGTGCAATTGGGAGCTGTGGGAAAAGGTTGAGTGGCCAGTTGCGTAGAATATATTACAAAAATGATTGTCCTACAAGTCCCCACCCTACCCCTTTAATTATTTACCCATTTCCAGAAAATTTGGGATATTTTCAAAATGCAATAAAAATAAAAATCTGTAATTTGGTAATTCACACCTTTATTTAACTGTCAGAAGTACAAATAAAATATGTTTAATAGCTTTACTCACAAACTTAATTGTTTTCTACAAATATAAACAAGGTTTATATTTTGATGGCTGCAAAAGCTGGGAGAGAGTGTGCTATCCATTGTGCCACATCACCCTTTCCTTTAATTATGCTTTTTGATCATTTTGGAACTGAGGACATAGTTTTGCAGCTAAAATTTTTTTGCCCATTCTTGCTTGTCATAAGACTCACAGTTGCCATTGTCTGATTTTCCTTGTCATAATTCACCATACATTTTCAGTAGGAGACAAATCTGAATGGACCAGTAAAACACACGCAATCTGTGTCTACAAAGCCATTACTGTTACAGCCTGTACGGAATATAGTCTGGCTTTATCCTGCTGAAATAAGCATTGATGTGCCATGAAAAGATGTCACCTTGATGGAAACATATGTCTCTGTAAAAACCTAATATTTGCTTCAGAGTGAAATGTTCATTCACGTAAATGCAACTCATCCATGCTGTGGTCACTGATGCACCCCAGTACCATCACAAATTCTAGATGTGTGCTTAAAACAGTCTGGATGGTGTTTTAATCTTTGGCTTGATGAAAACAACAACAAATTTTTCCAATGATAATCTGAAATGTGGACTCTGACAACAGCACATGGTTCCACAGTCTTTTTGTCCATTAGAGATCAAAGGATTCGGGCCCAGAGAACTTACCTGGCGTTTCTGCATAGAGCTGACATTTGACTTCCTCAGGTTGCTTTTCTTGACGCAGCAAATGACCTTGTTTGTGGCATTGGTTTTCCGAGGTATTCCCGAGCCCAGGTGGCTATATTCGTCACAGTAGAGTGATGGTTTCTTAGACAGTGCTGTCTAAGGGCTCAAAGATTACAAGCATTCAACAGTGGTTTCCAACCTTGCCCTTTTTGCACTGAGTATGCTGAATTCTCTGAATCTTTTTACAATATACTGTAGATGTCGAACTATCTTTTGTACGACTTTTGTACCCAACCATGATACCTCACCTACTGCCAATTAGCCTATTTAAAGTGGAGTGTTCCAGACTGGTTTTGATCTGTGCACTTTTCTTCCTTCTTTTATCTCTGTCCCAACTTTTATTAAGTGTGTTTGTAATGATCCAGGGGTGTGTTTGGCAACTGACCCAGCGGCGGTGCACAGGCTGGACCCAGCTGGCCCAGTGCCGGCACGCAGGTGGGACCCGGTACCTCCAGCGGTGGTGCAAAGGCTGGATCTGGCTGACCCTGCGTGAGAGTGAGGGGGGACCCTTGGCGCCTCCTGCTGCACTGGGGCGGGCGCGCTCCCCATTACAACCTGCCCTCTCACACCGGCGAAGCTCCTCTTAGCCACCCTTCGTGGTGTGGTGGCGAAGCTTCGACTCGGCGCGGTGGTGGAGGGCGGCAACGGCGTGGCCTGGAGCCACAGCCCCGATCTCTGGGCTGCAGCCTCACTGATGCCTGCACAGCTACGCTGCGCTTACGCCTCAGTGTTCCTCCAGTCTGTGTGGAGACGTTGTTTCCCCGGAGTTCCCCACTGTGCTTTCTGGCTCATCGACTGACTCACGCTGCGAGCAAGGGCAATCCCGCTGGTACACCGAGCTGGACACCCGGCGCTTAGGACCCTCCCGGATGAGTCACCGCTGGCAGTCACCTCGCCACGCCCCTTCACGTGCTCTCTGCGCCTGGGCACGACGGAGGACCCGCCAACGGCCTCGGAAGGGGGATTAGCCTTCTCCCCCTCCACTTCACTCATCCGGGGTAGCCCCCGTGCAGTGCCCCTCGGAGCAGAGGCCCACCTCCGGTCTGCTCTCCCTGGCAGATCCGGAGTGCCTCTTTCCCCCCCGAGCATTTCTGCCACCTGGAGGGAATGCTCGGAGCCCAGCAGGGCGTGCACCGTTGAGATCAGTGCTCCCAGCCTCCCATTGCTGATGAGGTCCTGAGCCAGTTAAGCACTGACCTCTGGCACACTCGCCCCCTCGGCTAAGCCAGTTAGCCACCATACTCATGCCGAGATCGTAGTAGCGTCCTGTCGCTGCTGCCATGGCGTGGTTCATCGTTCTGTAATGATCCAGGGGTGTGTTTGGCAGCAAACGCAGGCAGGACCGACATTAAACAAAGGGTTTTATTAAATTAAAAAGGGGTTGACAAGAGACAAGGACCAAAACAGTGTGACACAAGCACAAACACCGACAGACAAGGAGGGACTCCCACGAAAGCCCTTTAACCCCTTGGATAATTGCCCACAGCTGAGCCCGAGCTGCGGCTCAGGTGTGGGGGCAGGGCTAGGGCGTCCTCCTGACAGTGTTGCAGCCATCAATTTTAAAAATAAATGTATGTGTTTTTACAAAATACAATTATGTTGGTCAGTAAAACTATTAAAAATCTTTTCTTTGTACTACTATCAATTAAATAAAGGTTCATGTGAATTAATATATCACAAATATTAGATTTTATTGCACTTTGGAAAACATCACAACTATTCTGGGGTTTGTACATACGCACTAATTTAAGAGCCTGTTTACACCTGGTTACCCTATATATCTGGAGTATCAGAATTATATCTAAATAATGGTAAGCCACTTAAAAATTAGGTCCAATGCACATTTGGGCCACTTGTTATAACAATGTAAATACAACTTTCCCTCCAAATCACAATCGAGAACCAAAAACCCTAATTCTTTGATAGTGCCTTCCATGCCGTTCTGCTTATGGAAGAGACTGTCATTTTGCACCTAATGCAGGTACTAATGCAGCTTCATTTCATCTCCTGATGTGAGCCTCTCCTCTGAGTTTTAAATCCATAGCTCTGTTTGGATGAGTCCGTATAAAACTTGTCATGTCTTTTTGTAAACATTGACTGTGTTTTGACAAATCATGCTCTTCTTTTTAATAGAACATAAAATGAGGAGCAACATAAGCTATTGGTAGTTGTGTATGAGTACATTTGCTCATAACTCACCACAGAGAAAATTAGTGTGTTAGGCTTATTAGAGATGCATTTGAGTACCAAGTGTAAAAGCATCTGACTAAAATCTTATTAGAATACAATCCAGGAATAAGTCACATGAAGTGGCTAAATGAGCTCAAAGTACAAGAACCAGAAACTACAGCTACCACTATTAGCATGGTGGGCAATACTGCTCCCAAAAGCAGCAGACTGGGCTTTGGGGTTTAACTCCCTGTTGAATCTTTGGGGAAGTCTTCTAATACTACATTGGCCTAAATCTGTAACATTATTTTAACTGTAAGTGGCTCTGGATAAAAATACCTACCAGAGTGTAAATGTACTAGTAATAAAAAAATAATTTTCACTTTAAATGACTAATGTCTAAGCTGATATTATAAAGTTTGCAAATATACTTGTCAGCTGTCAGATGTAAATAGAGAAATGAAAAAGCATTTAAAACATTTATGGCCAGAAATAAGCAGCCATTATAAATACACTTCTTCATACTATCATATCTTACTGTACTAAAAAAATGACAAAATTATTAACTATATATAATGACTAAAAATATACATATAATATCCTTATATTTTGTAAGGAATTCAGAAATGTCAGATTCAGAAAGCTTTATTTGATCCCGTTCAAAATGGATATACAAAAAATGTAAATTATAGTATCGCAATAAATACCTAAATTTTAACATGATGTTTACATTTTCACAATATTGTATTAAGAAACAGTGCAAGAATAAAATAAAACAAGACCATACATGTAGTGTTTAAAGGATCATATTTGATAGTATTAGTGTGTTTGTGGTTATACATATATTTTTTAAATAAAAAAAACATTGTAGGGTCTTAGGGACTATAAAATGTGTATGCTTTCCACTAGATGTTTTTAGGCTATTATGAGCTACTATGAGCTCTGTTCACAATTAAAATATTGTGTGCACTGAATATTGTGGTATGTCCTATGATACATCTGTCTATTGGCACATCTACTGAAAGGTTCTTTATAAAACCAAAGATGATTCTTTTAAGGCAAAAAAAGAAAACTTTTTTTATTCCTTTTTGGCACCTTTACCTTGTAAGAAGGCAGACACTGAATATTAGACTGTCAGGTTCTGGATTATTGTTTCTGTCGACAAGCCTCAAACAGAGGCACTGAAGGACTCTCAGAACCTGCAAACGGCAGCGCTATATGAATACAGCCATTTCCAGATGCAGTTGATCATTTTTGTGTGAGGACCTGCTAATTTAAACAGGTCAAGTATCTCTTGAAGGCTCTGGTCTTTAATGTATTAGCAATCATGCTGGATAATATAAAATTAATTCAATTTATTAAAGACAGAAAATAAAGAATAAAATCAAGAATTTCAGATAATCCTTTACCATAAACTTCTATTAGCTATGAGGGATTGTTCAGTACACTACCAGAATAAAAAAAAGCCTTCATAAACAAGAATAGTATCCTGAACCAGAGCTAATGTACTGTACTTTTCCTTCAACAAAACAGCATCATTTAGGCAATGAGCTGTTGCCTCTGCAAGTTTCCCCATTCAAGCCTTTGCATCTAGAAGTTTATAGAAAGCAGGGGGCATTTTTACAAAAATTCAAGACCTTAAAAGATAGGGTTATTGATTTTAAAATCAGAACACTTCAAACACTGCAAACTTTGGATACTTTCTTCTCACAGTCTGGCTACTGTCAATGAACAGGCAAAAACTCTGTGGCCAACCCAACTTTAGAAGAAAAAGGTGTACCTACTTGCTGGTCAGTCATGTTGCATGTCTACAGTGCATGGGGAGACCCGTAGATGAAAGCAATTGAGCTACAAACCTGAGTACCAAGACCCAGTCTGACAGCACCCCCCCAAAAAAAATAATATCTGAAAAAGAAGTTAAAGGACTAATATATTGAAAAAATAAACCTGAAATAAAACACTTTGCTAAGCTAAGCATATTTTAAATACAGTGTTTTTGTGTTGTCACATTTACATAGCCTACAGCAATTTAGCTCCACCTATTCATGCTGAAGTTAGTGATTCAGCCCAGCTTTTTCAACATGACATGGTATAGGGCGGCCATTTAGAAAAGAGCTCATTTACATATATAATTAATTTTAAAAGATAATGAGAGGTTGTAAAATGTCTATGTTGAAATGAATTGTGAATTATTAATTATGTTTTTAGTACCCACAGACATTTTAAGTGGATGTCAGGGAGTTTTAGCAGGTTGGGGTTATTTTTTCCTATCTAGAGTTAAGATAACAGAAAACTAATGTTGCTGTAATAGCTGCTGACCTAAATGAGATCCAGTTTGAAACTGTCACGGTTTCTACACAGATAAGATTTGGTAATACTTCCCCAGGATGTGATCTCTGCATTCCACAGGAAGTGAAAGGCTTTCTGTCAAAGCTCCTCAAACCTCACCATGGAGCCGGCAGAGAAGAAATCAATGTTCTCAATCCCAAAAACCTCAGTGTCTGAGCAGAAATCAATTATGGCTCTAAAAAACCCTTCTCTCTGTCCTCGGTCAAGTGATCTGTTGAACAGATGTACCATGTGGGAGATGTTTCGGACTAGTGGACACCCATTCTCATTTCATCATTTGGGAAAAGAAATTCAGAAAATTAGGATATAAAGCTAATCGCTGAAGATGAGGTCTTGAAGCCTGCGTCTTTTGTGAAGGATCTTTGAGAGAATAACAGTACTTTCCTTCTCTCATCATCATGGTTTCTGACACTCTTTGTGATGTCCTGCTTTCAAGGTGCTTTGCTCTTCCAATCTGTCTCGCTCCCATTTACCCACCTTTTGCTTTCTTCTCCTCTTAACCAACACTGATGATTATTGGCAGGTAAAGGTGGATGCTGACGAAATCATCAGAAACGAATGGAGTGGAGGGAACTGAAGAAAAGGTGCTCCCTTCGTCTACAGGGACAGCTCTGTGCAGTATGATGAAACCAGTTGTTATTTTGTACCCACTTCCTTTATTTCACGGTATGTCTGAGACCTTTTCTTCTTATCTTACACTTCTCTCTAATGATGGTCAGCGTCAGTTGCGCAAACACCAGCGGCAACCTGTACTCTAAAAGAACAGCTTCTTTCTTTTTTCCCTTTCTTTTTTATTTTTTGCTTTAACCTACCTTAATGCCAATTCAAGCTGTGTGAAAAATCGGTCTGCTCACAAGTTGGAAGGGCTCCAAGCACTTTGTTCTTTACCAGACTCACTAACCTGGGCCTCTCACACATTTTCCCTGTGCATGATGTCCTCTCACAGGCGATCTTTTGTTCTCATGAAATTTAGATGATTACGAAAATAGCCTTGCATGTAGTATATTTTGAGATATTTCTAAGGCACATATTTGCAAGCTAGTGAGTAAATTAACAAAACATTATGTGTCTGGAGCAACTGCCACCTTGTACATTCAGGGCTTTTTCTGAAAATATAAAGGTTTATTTTACATGAGTGCCATTCTGTTGAGCAGGATTTTCAGTATAGATAGCAAAATACCAACAACTAAACTTTAAAATGAGTGATTTAATGGGAGCACTTCACTTAAGCATCTAAAAGTAGGTGAATGTCCTCAAACTACCCAACAGAAACACAAAGGACTGAATCAGATTAATTCTATTTTCTATCAAGTCTAGCATTTTCTGCTGACATTGACCCAATACCTATGCCTATTGATACCAATATGTCATGAAAATGAATCCATGGAAAATTAGAAAGGAATGATATCATCAGTACTCTACTGGTTCAAGCTGTGTGCGTTTTCCAATTTCTGCCACCATTTGTCCATATCCACAATTCCACACACTTAGGACTCGCAGTACTGGAAGGGGCATGTCATGTAAGCCTTTTCGAACTGCCACTAACGCAACATTGTTGGATAGTGTCACATATATAAAGGAGGGTGCTGGCTGCCATTTGCCAGCTAACAAGTGCTATGTGAGGTGGAGAGGGAAAGGGACATCCTAGCCATCCAGAGAGCGAGAAAACTGTGCTCTCTTAGATATGGATCTCTTGGATGGCTGCACCACTGGGAATTAAAGCAGTGACCTTCCCATGGTAGTGCCTTTACTAGGATCGCTGTGCCACTCGGGAGCCCTTTCATTTCTATTGAACAATATTAAAAATTAATTATACTTAAACCATTAAAGTCAATTAAGAGACAGGAATTTGGAAAGTTCTTTGAGCCCAACATAATGTTTAGTCTGACAGGGTCCAAATGTAATTTTGAGTTAAATTTCGGGTTGATTTAGAGACAAGTACCTGATTGTTTATTAGTTGCTCCAAAAAGGAAAAAGAATAGCCATAGCCATTGATGGTTTGAACTATCAAGGCATTTTTACATCTTCAAGAATACCTGGATATTTTAAAACAGAGATATATGTGCCCAGGTGTGCAAAGGCAGACAGGGACCATTGTTGCAGGGGGCCACAGTTAAGGGAGTCGCAGAAAATGTCCAAGCTTCAATTGTGTGTCAACTTAAATTGTTACTTTGTTAAGTCTGCTTTGGCCATATCTAAAAAAGAGTTACCTGCTTAAAGATGGTAGATGGTAAACATTACTAAAATTGAATATATGTGCCAACCAATCACTTGTTCACAGCCATCTAGCACACACCTAACGAGTTACCTGTGGTGTTGTACAATCTCCTTTAAGAAGGTGAGCAAAAGCTGCAGGGAAAGCTTGCGAAATGGATCAGGTTCTGCTATGTGTGGTAGGCACTTAACAACCAAAGGATCTTTAGAGAAAATGTCTTAGAACTGCTGGGTTAAAGAACTAACTGAGAAATGCTCTAAACCAGGGCCAGGACAATTCCATTTAATTGTGATAATGGTGGTAAGCAGCAAAGAAAATTGGTATTTGTATTAAATGCAGTGTTTGCCCAAAATAAGGCAGTGCTATTCCATTATTCCTAAATGCTCATGAACTCTGAGCCATTTTAGCTTCCACAATCCTGACTTCTAAAACCATACCGCATTCCCTAAACCAAAGTGACACATTATTAGTGGAAAACAGAATAACTTTTAATTAACTTAATCTGCCTTTGATCTGCACATTGTGTTTATCAGGAGCGAGATGAGGGCACTGTGTTTCCTTGTTAACTTCTCATGTTAAACAGAGCTTCGCGGCAGGGTCTTCCATCATGCTGTATAATTAGCCACTGGCGCTTGGCCTCTATCACCCTGCAATCACAATCACTAATTAAACAGCCCCTTTCATTGTGTAATTCGTAGCTTACTGCGTTATGATTGTGTTTTTATTTCGGCATTAGATGGAGGTTATTTGAAGGTAGTTAGTTATTTTCCACAAGCAAATGGAAATAAGATGGTCACTGTAGCTACTGTTAAGTGCTATCAAACTCCACTTATCTTGTGAATGCAATGCTAGGTACTGAGCACTCAGCATTTGCTGCAGGTTGCGAATACAGAAGATTAGATTAGGAGAATTAACTGCACTATCACCTAATTACCTATTTCAGTGTTTAGCTAAGGCAGTGGTGGCACAATATAATGAAGAAAGGATACACAATAATGATCAGGGGGTTGTTTTTAAGCAACAGTGTTCAAGCACAGAAATGTAATTTCTTGGTGTCTTTTTAGATGTGTTTACACCTGGAGGTGATTTGAAACAGGCCCTCTAATTCCTCCTAACTCAATAAGACTTTTATTGTGATGCAGAAGACAAGGCACAAACAAGCATGACATGGGTAGGGTGAGGTTCTTTTGTTACAAGGGGTGAAAAGAGTGCAGAGTCGTTAAAGCTATAAAATGTAAAATAAGTATTTATGAAGGTTTTGGAGGCTTGAATGTGTTGTGAATGTCAGGCTATTATTTGATGTGTCTCTTTGTCATGGTGTCATACAGTTGGATGACTGCAGTACAAGTAGTAGCCAAAGGCAGGAAAGTGCCCTGGGCAAAACTATGACTTGTTGAAAAGTAATTAGATGTGCAGTAACACCAGGATAGTTACTGTTACTCACAGAAGTCCAGTAGTCACCTGTCAGGGCAACAGGTTTGGCTACAGCTAAATCCTTATGCTTTTTTCCTTTTCAGTTTCACAGAGCCCATGAATTTTTTACATTATTGGGTTTCTTGGTGGAGCCTTGTACAATGCAACTTGAGAGGCCTGTGTCCTCGACGATATTAATATGTCTGCAGTTTGTTGCAATCCACTTGGCTATTGTGTCAGTCAGATTGTCCGAGGTAGACTTACTAAGGTCCCAATGCTCCTTGAGAGTGATTTGTTGCAAGCTGGGCGACGGGTTAGCCAAAGCGCTAGCAGCAAACTAATGTATGCTTCGTGTTAATGTGGTATTTTAAGCTGGAAATGCTTCGGTGAAAAGAAAATTCCTTCCTGCACAATGTGCATAATACTTTATGTCGGTCGACTGTCTTGCTTTTTATAGAGTCAATTGGTTCTGCTGCCTGTCACCAGATCAACTGCCCATTTGCGCATGTGCAAAGGTAACTCTACTTGGACAAACTGGCCGAAATGCGTTGACAGAGACATTTCATGGATTTTGAGTCATTCTGCGCTTCCACGTTAACGCATTAATTTTGACAGCCCTAAATATAAAATAATATAATATAATATGAAAATGAAAATGACTTTTAAGTAAAAGAGACTTATTTTGTCATTGTAAACACACAAAGTGCACCACAACGAAATGTGAAATTTGCATTTAACCCATCAAACATGCAGCAGCATGCAGCTATGAGAAGCATCTGAGGAGCAGTGTAGCGGGAAGGTATCTTGCTCAAGGGTCCCTCAGTGGCAAGGACTTGAACCTGCAACCTTCTGTTAACAAGGGCAAGGTCCTAACTGCATTTAACTACACACACACACACACACCCACACACACACACACACACGTGTGTTTTAGCATAATATATATTTTTTATAACAGTATCAACCTTAAAGTCAGCCTGACAACCTTAATACCTTGGCAAGGGACAGCCTTATAAATATGGTGTGTAGAACATATAAAATTATGTGGAGGAGCTGAAGAACACTCTTTACCAGAAGTGTGAGCTCTGTTTTAAGCATCCCCTGGGCTAATACTAAAGGCCTTATCTTAATGAGGGTAGATCATTGTTAACAGATTAGCCAACTACTGTTGTTACAATGGCCTATAAACACAAGGGGGGTCATGGTCTGGCAGCAGAGTGGGTCCCCAAGTGGTGTGGATGCCCCAGGCAAATCTAAATTTACTAGATAGTTGCTATCCAAATTACATGCTAGCCAAACAATTAATGTTTTGCCTCTTTGATTTAAACACCACATTTATTGTGAGTAATGCTATAGTTCTGTCTGTCAGTCTGGAGATTTTCCTCTGACGACTGTGCATGACTACCAAACATGAAAGGCAAATTCACACGTAAGTTGGTGGAGGCAGTATGTGATTTAATGAGAGATTAGGGAGGATGCCACCCCCCATGTTAGCAAAGTGACAAAAAAACCCTCCCTTTCTAACAATTAAGTTCTGAAGAAGCAGTCTGCCAACTCTCTCCAAACTCAACAAAAGCTTTACATCCAATAAGCTTTATTTTTTATTTAATTATTTTCTGTTCCTATTAATTTATTTACTTATTTTTGGTCCTTATATTTATATCTCTTATTTATTAAATCTTTTAATAAAGATTCTTGTTATATGTTATATATGTTTAAATATATATATACAGCCACAAACATGAATCAATTTTATTGGAATTCCACATGAAAGACCAATACAAAGTGGTGTACACTTGAGAAGT
>JBBPDA010000105.1:4557037-4585885 GCA_037974385.1 Arnoldichthys spilopterus
TTGCGAAGGGTGTCAGAGAGCCATGGGCTGAGTGGTGTGGCTCTGGCAGGTCTGGGAGTGAGGGGACAGAGCCTGTCAAGAGAAGAGGTGAGGGCAGAACAAAGTGTTGGAGCGGAGGATAGGTGAGTAGGAGAGAGAGAACGTAGACTTCTGCATCGTAGCACCTTAGGATGAGGTGCAGTCGGATGCAGAGGAGCAGAGAAGGTGAACTTTATAAAAGCGTGGTCAGATACATGTAAGAATGTAAGAATGAGAATTGTTGGTGACCATGTCCATCCTTTTATGACCACAGTGTACCCGTCTTCTGATGGTTACTTCCAGCAGGATAATGCCCCAGGTCTCAAAGCTTACATCATTTCAAACAGGTTTCTTGAACATGACAGTGAGTTTACTGTACTGCAATGGCCTCCACACTCACCAGATCTCAATCCAATAGAGCACCTATGGGATGTGGAGGAACGGGAGAGTCATATCATGGATGTGCAGCCGACAAATCTCCAGCAATTGCATGATGCTATCATGTCAATATGGACCAAAACCTCTGAGGAATGTTTAAACACCTTGTTGAATATATGCCACGCAGTTCTGAATTCAAAGGGGGGTCCAACCCAGTACTAGGAAGGTGTACCTAATAAAGTGGCTGATGAGTGTATATGTGTTTGATTCCCACCCCAGTTTTTTCCTGAACCCAATTGTACCTCTCTTTCCCACCAGGCGACAACACCATCTCCTCCAGAATCTCAGCATGCCTCACAGACATTGCAGGCTGGATGAAGGACCGACACCTCCAGCTCAATCTCTCCAAGACTGAACTCCTCACCCCCCCATCCGACTTGGCTCATCGGTCATCACACCGACCAGAACTGCTAAGAGACTCCAGAGGAGTCAGAATGCGGCAGCACGGCTGATCTTCAACCAGCCGATGAGAGATGTGCTCACGTGACACCACTTCTTCGCTCCCTGCACTGGCTCCCCATCTCCGCTTGAATCAAGTTTAAGTCCTTGATGCTCACCTACAAGATCATCGATGGATCATCTCCTGGCTGACATCACTCATCCAGACATACACACCCACCAGGTCACTTAGATCAGTGAGTGAACTCCGACTGGAGATTCCATCCCCTCGTGGAATCAAGCACAACTCCAGACTCTTCACCTTCACCAGAATGAGCTGCCCAGAGATACAAGATCAGCTGAGTCTCTCTCAACGTTCAAGAAGCGACTCAAGACTCAACTGTTCCGCACCCACCAAGTGGTCACACACGAACTACTGCTTCCAGATAACCAACCAGACGTCATCCAGAAAATAATGATCCAGTTCCAGATCCTAGCACTTGTCAATTGGTACACTGTAGTAGTTGCGTAAACACCCGGCACACATATCCATTGTTGTACTCTCTGTAGTTTATGTAAGCACTGGTTATTGAAGTTGCTCTCTGTAGTAGTATAAGATCTTGGCATGTTTATTTATTGCAGTAGTTGCTCTCTGTAGTAGTATAAGCACTTGGCGTATGTATGTATTACAGTAATTGCGTCTGTTATTTATTTTACAACTATGAGCAATGTGTTGATCTTCCTTGTAGCACCACCCTCAGTTTTACTTTATGCAATGCAAACGCTTGATTGTTTCCTCTGTCCTGGAAGTCGCTTTGGATAAAAGCGTCAGCCAAATGAATAAGTGTAAATGATAATGTAATTGCATGTCTATTAGCTAATGTGGCAGAACGGGCCATTAGTACTTTCTTTTTACTAAAAGCTTAAGTAACTATCATCAAACATGGTTTTCATTCACTCATTTACACTTAGCCAGTGGAGCAATTTAACGAAATTATAACTTAATTACAACTTAAAGAAAATATTGCTTATTCCTTTTCATTCACCTATTTCAGTCTAAAGTTAACTAGCTAACATGCTGGCGAAAATGGAAAAACGTAAGTCAGCTAGATTTGTCTTAATTTGCTACAATTTAATCTTGGAACTTGAGATTTTCAATTTGTAACAACTTACTCTTTAAAATAATGCCTACAGATACAGTCAATATGCTTGAACTAAACTTCAAGACAAAGTAGATTTTTCAGTCTTTTATTTAAAAAAAATCAATCGATGTAATATTTTTCTGTAGAAGTCAGTATACAAAAATTACTTCTTCTTATTTTGCATAACTGTCCACCTGTCTTTGACAGTAACTGAAACTTTTGGCCTACTCTTCCATGCGGAATTCCTGTAGTTGAATTCAAAAAGCTCAAATTCAAGAGCAAACCTGCCAGCCCTGGGATAAAAGTATACCATACCAGACTCATAGGCATCCACAACCTTTTTTTCGGATAACTTTAGAGAGTTCCCATCGTGGCATGATGACACCGCAGACTATTATGACAAAGAAAACACCAGACCCTAAATGTCAGATTTAAATTAAATAGATTTTACCTATGAAATCAATGACACTTTATTGGGGACTTTAAGCAAAGATTGTATAAATAGAAAAACCAGATAGCACATGTCAATTCAAGTCAATCAAACAAAAAGTGTTACATTTCCTGTCTGCATCTGTCAACCATTTCATCCCTCCCATATAACCCAGGCCAATAACAGCACTCTGTACAGGTTGGCACAGTGTACAGTGACAGTTCTAGCTTATATGGCACCCTAAGCAAACCCCTACTTTAGCTGCCACCACCCCCACCCCACCTCTGCCAGCATAAATTGTTTGTCTATGTACCCCCCACTAACACAAATTGTGTCTTTCCACCCCCTCAACCCCCTCTGCCAACAAAAATGGGCAGCCCCAACAACCGGCTGAACAAATCTGAAACAAAGCAGTTTTTTTTTAATTAAAATCAGCTTAGAGTGAAAATAATTACAACAATCTAGCAATCACAAGTTTGTTGTAATCATGAAGGGGTGAGAAGTAATTGCTTAAGTTGAGTGAAACTGCCAGACTTTCCTGCTTGTGTAAACAGGACTCTTCTGTCTGTCTGCACAAAGGGAGAAAGAGTGTCTTCTCCTTCTCGCCAAAACCATGACACGGCATACTTCCACATGGCAGCTCTCGCTCCATGAATCCTCTTTCCATTGACAGCTGGAGCAAAGGCTTCGGCACCCTAAATAAATCTGCATTAACGCCATAACAGTGGAAACCAAAGTCACTAATCAACAGCTCTACCACAACAGCAGAACAAAATGTTTCACTGTCTTTGCTAACCTGAAGTCATATCTTTGGAAATCAATTAAATTAACCAGCGTCTTGGAAAAATGAGCACTGACTTCACTGAAAGACTACAAAATGTGAAAATAACTCACTTTAACGTTCTGTTTTAGTGACTTTGGCAAGATGGGGTACAGATGCAAGGCCTTCTAACTACCTTTGTGTAATGTGAGGTTGGGTGTTTTTGGGGAGGATTGTCTATTGCACACACTAGGCCTTCTATCTAACTACCTATGTGTAATTTAAGGTTGGGTGTTTAGCTTTTTGGGGGAACCAAATGTTCCCAAGATGTTTGGAAAGCATACATTTGGATGCTTCCCAAATGGCTAGTTTCCCTGGGTAAAACATAAAAAAACTCAAAAAATTTGATTTTTTCCCCCCCTGGGATTAAAGTTGGCTTGAGCATAGCATTTACACATAGTAATCCTCAAGTCAAAAAAAGAGATAGGAATGTAAACACAAGTGTGTGTGTATATGTTGGTCTGACATTTCACCAGGTGGCACCACACATGTGTGATCTGTTTTCTCACAGCAGGAGACACCAGCCTGCTCTGTCTTTTTGTCACCCACTCTCGCTCCCCATCTCTTCTTTCTCTTCATCTCACCTCGCCTTTCTGTGTCGAATGATGAAAGCTCTTTCAGAGCTGAAGTCACTGAAGCCGAAATCAGTCAGTAGCCTTGCTAACTGTACCAGAGAAGTGATCCAAAAAACAACATGGATGTCAAGGCAGCAGAGAAAACTGCTTTAAAATGCTCACTGTCTCACAGAGACAACAGATCAGGTACACCCAGGCTGCTGCCACCTCATAGTCTGAAAGAAATAAATTCTCAATCAAAGCCATTTCACTTAATTTATTCAGGAGTTAGCCTTAGCTAATGAAATTTGCATCACAAAAAATAACATTTATGACATTTGGTGTCTTTAATGTAAGCAACCGAGTGCTACATGTGCTACAGCACTAACATTTGGACCATTCTTGTGAGAAATTGGTGGAATTAATGGATATTTCCTTTGAATTTCTTAAATGGAAATTCAATCAGTTTTTTAAAATTTCTCCATAATTCTGTCATTGATTAGACAAAATCATCCAAAGTGTTCTGATGTAAAATGCTTCACTGGGGTTGCAATGTCTACAATCCACATATGAGCGTTTAACTGTATGTGTGTCTTTTAAAGGTAAAAGTGGTTTTATGTGTAATGTGTAATGTACACCATTATTAACATTATATATACAGTCATGGCCAAAAGTTTGGAAAATTACAAAGTATTGGTTTTCACACTGTTTGCTGCTTCAGTGTTTTTAAATCTTTTTGTCAGATGTTTCTATGATACTGAAGTATTATTATAAGCATTTCATAAGTTTCAAAGGCTTCTATTGACAATTACATTATGTTTATACAAGGAGTCAATAATTGCAGTGTTGGCCCTTTTTTTCAAGACCTTTTTTGTTTAAGTCTGGGGAATTTCATGGCCATGGACCCAAAATTTGAACTTCCACTTAGTCATCACTTTTGCCTTATGGCGCAGGGCTTCATCATGCTGGAAAAGGCATTTTCTTTACCAAACTGTTGGATGGTTGGAAGAAGTTGCTCTCTGAGAAAGTTCTTGTACCATTTGTTATTCATGGCTGTGTTCTTAAGCAAAATTGTGAGTGAACCCACTCCCTTGAATGAGAAGCAACCCCACGTACGACATGACACAGGACCGATTGTAGCACTCACTTTTACTTCTTTGGACATAATTTTTTCTAGATGCCCCAAACACTCAGAACGGGGTTCATCAGAGAAAATGACTTTACTCCAGTCCTTAGCAGTCCAATCCCTATACCTTTGCCGAATATCGGTCTGTCCCTGATGTTTTTTTCTGGAGAGAAGAGGCTTCTTTTCTGTCTTCTTGACATCAGGCCATCCTCCAAAGGTCTTCACCTCATTGTGTATGCAAATGCACTACGATCATTTTCATGGCAAAGAGAGACTTTGCAATTAATTGCAATTTATCTAATCAATCTTCATAACATTCAGCAAATTGCCATCATGAAAACTGAGGAAGCAAGATTTGTTTTAATATTTGTTTTTAAAAAACTTTTGGCCATTGCTGTATATATATAACATTGTCTGCCATAGAAGTATTCTACTATTATAAAATAATGTTGTATGTTTCATGTAATAACTTTCTATGAGGCACTAAAGGTTTCTGGTTCCCATTATTACTATTGTAAATATTTCTGACTTGTATAGTTTCTCAAGAATTTCAAATAAAATGAAATAAAATGACTGTTTAATTCATAACCACTGAATTTTGCCGATATTTGGAAAAATTAATGGAATGGCAGATTTGCTTTAGAGCAAGTTTTTTTTAGTGAACGACCAGTGCTTAAGCAGGAGTGTGTGAGGGTTTTATGGCTCCTTAGTGAAGAGCAGCCCGATTAGTCTGTCACTCAGAGCCACGCAGCCAAATAGAGGCGTGGACGTAGCATGACTGAAACAGCATTGGGGCGGCTCTGAGGAGAACCCACACAGCACTTACTTTCATCTCAAATCTTTCTCAAGCTCTCTCTCTCCTTCTCTCTTCTCTCTCTCCTTCTCTCTCTCTCTCTCTCTCTCTCTCTGTCTGTGTCTTTGTGAGTGTGTGGCTGGCAGTGTCGTTACCTGAGGGGGGTTTAATAATTCATGAAAAAGTCGGTGAGACTTGAAGATTCCCTTGGTGTTGTCAGGGGCTTTTGTTGCATGCTAACGTGCTTCTCTTGACTGTGGTACACCACGCAATAAAGGCACATGACAGACTGCACTTCTTCAGCCTCTTGGATGTCTTTATAAATATTAAAAGTGACTTTAGTCACTGAGAGGACCTCTCAAATCTTATGAGTGACCTATCGTAGCCAAAGCACTTACAAGAAAAGCATCGTTACTCAACCACTTTTGGGAAAAAGGCTTGCATTAGTTTTTAAATATGAAGAATCTCCTGCTTAACTCGGCTTAATTTGGCTGCTCATTATAACATTATAATATTTGTTGTAAACTACGAAGCCAATGTTGGTCCTGGTGTAAAACCATGCTGCAGAGTTTCTCAGCAGCATTTAAAGTCAAACTCATAGCAAACCAAGGACAAAAGACAAAATCTTAAAAAGCTAAATTCTTGTGACTTTGCAACATCATCCCAGCTTTAATTACGTCACTGTGCAGGAAAAGCCTCACCTCACCTCCCCTTGACCCTACCTTTAAGGAGTATTTGAGGTCATAAGGGATGTTGGAGGGGGTCCACATCAAGCCAGTCATCATGTCCACCCCTGATCATAAGTGTTTTTTAATTAGTTTTTTGTTTGCACATTTTTTATTCATATTTAACTAAAATCTTTTCTAATATATGTTCTAATCTTTTTTCTGGCTGTGCATAGCACAAGTAAAGCCAGGGAAAATAAGCCTAGTGTTTTTTATAGACTAACAGATACAATTAAGTATAGGGATGCACTTAATTGCTTGGTAAAAGTAGTTATAGCTGAGAAATAATGTGTTCAATTACCTTTTGATCCTTATTAACCTTTAACCTAATTTTACACCATAATGTATCTTGACCTATGTGGCCTAAACAGGCTGTTTTTCAATCCACACACTATTGTACTACATAATGTGTTCAAAATACTAACATTTGCTTGTTTACTGATTTGACAGGCTATTTATTATGGTTTCAGTAACAACCTGATATAATCATGTGTGTGTTTATGCGTGTGTGAGAAAAAGAAGCACAATGACAGAGCTGTTGCTCTCTATATATAATGCTTTATTTAATGTAATGATACAAGTGGAATGCATTCAGAGTGAAAACCCTGTTTATACCTATCTATAGCCCTATCCTCTTATGACTGGATCTTCTATCTACGTTTAACCTTTATCGTAATCTCATTGCTCAATGATGTTTACCAGTGACCAGAATCCTGTGGCTTAAATACATTTCACTTCAGTTGAAATCTGGTTGCTCAAACACATTTAACCTTGACTGGAATGCTATAAGCCAAGAAAATTTAACCTCAGTCAGAATCCTGTCCCACATTTAACCTTGTTTGGATTATGTGGTTCCATGCACATTTAACCTTAATATGAATCCTATTATTCAGGCATTTTTAACCTCAGTCTGAATCCCATAGCTTAAGCACACTGTAAACAGTGACCAGAATCCCGTGGCACAGGCTCTTTAAACTTGATTGAAATCCCATGAATCAAGCAACTTTAACCTTAATCAAAATCCTGTGGCTTAAGCACATTTAACCTTAATCGGAATGCCGTGGCTTAAGCATGTTTTACCCTGACTTGAATCCTGTGACTCAAGCACATTTAACCTTGATGGGAATACCCTGTCTTAAGCAAGTCAAACCTTGATTGAAATCCCATGGCTGAAACACATTTACTGGCAATCAGAGTCCTGTGGCTTAAGCAAAGAATCCCATTGGTCAAACACATTTAATCAAAGGGTTTGGGCATATTAAACAGCTATCAGAATTCCGTGGCTTAAGCCTATTTAATCTTGATGAGATTAAAAAATTCTGCAAACTCTGATAGTGAGAGTGTATGCAGAAATGTTCATTTTATCAAACCATGCCACGCGGATTCTGTCCGTCTCACATTTTTCAAAAAGAATGATCTGAAACATATGCCTTGAGGATTTTGTCACTTGTACTACAGGAGTGAGCTGTCAAGGATAAATAAATCCACTGAGCTTTATGCAAGCATACTGCATATGCTGCTGAATGTATAGACCATATTTTATATGACATTTCACCCCATGAGACCAAAAAAGAGTTCACAGGTAAATGCCATGATGTGCTCAAAAAGTAAAGTGGTCTAGCGTAAGTTTAAAAAAATCCCATGCGTTATATTCTTGTCTTTTTTCTCTGGGGTGGGGGGGTGGGGGTGGGGTGGTGTTCCTTTAGCGTTAATTCTGAGTTAGAGAGGCACTTGGGAGCAAATGTTATGTTCAGAACAAGAAGAAATAACATGTTCTCAGATCTCTCTATTACCTCTTGACACAGAGATTGGTCTAGGCACTCCTTCAGTTTCCTAAAATACACACAGCAGTTGACACAAAGGACAACCACACATTTATCCAGGAGAGCATCTAATGGATCACAATGTGCCCTTTGGTATGGTTGGCTTTATAGGCATCTATCATTTATGACGAGTGAGTTTTGTGCTTTGTGCTTGTGATAGGACAGGTTCAGAGAATAGACACATCCGGCTGCTGGCGATTCCTCTGATCGTTGCACATGTGTGTACGTGTGCTTTGCAGATGGTGCAGCAGGTCACGGTCTTCCATCACTTTGTTCACGCACTGGTCTGATCAATAGACTGTCAGTCTCTGCCTGAGAGGGAGATTGATCATCAAGAGTCACCCAGTGCTCGTTACACTTCTCTCAGTCTTCATTACCTAGACCATTAGTCTCTCTGTGCCACACTGTCCAACTCTCCAACACACATACACACATATACAAGAATATATGCATATGCAGGTACATATGCACCAGGGATGCAAAATATCATTCCTGAATCATTAGTGTGACATCAGCGTTGGTCACACTGATATCGCTTGAGCATGCAATATTTAAATCAGCAGTTACTGAATGTTTTAGTCTGTGCTGGGGGAAATGTGGGTGTTTGGATGAACCAAATCATTCACATAACCCAGCAAACAAAACATTTTGGTCCAAAAGGCTACTGCCGAACCATAATAAGGATTCACCAATGTCACTATATTGAAAGATATATTACAACTGCAATATGTACTTGTACATACAATATACACATTTATTATTTTGCCAATGTTACATGGTCATAGCAAGAACATGCAAATACCCATATAAAATGGTGGACTGTGGATAAACAATTCTTTACAGTGGAAGTGATGGGAACTGGGGGTTGTGTTATCTGCAACAGAACTATAGCTATTATATTTATTTAAAATAAATGTATTGATTTTTATTTATTTAACATGTTCTGAGTTTTATATGTAATGTCTAATTATATGTAACATCTAAGGAAATTATTTGGGGACCGAAAAAATAATAATTTGGTCACAAATTAGCCTAAAAACATCCACGTACCTCTTCACCATGAACAGAATGAAAAAGATGCACATAAATCCTATTTGAAAATTAAAATAAAACAATGTTTCAGACATCCGGCAGTTTGTTTGTAGCCTTTTTTTAAATACTCTTTTTAAATGTAGATTATAAAGGCTTCAGACGTTTGGTTCCTATCACAATCATGGGTCGCAGGGAAGTCGGGGTAGACGGGGTACACCCTGGACAGGAGGCCAACTCATCGCAAGGCAACACACAGACAGACAACCATTCAGACACACACTCACACCTACAGGCAATTTAGGACATCCAATCAACCTACTGCAGCCTTTGGACTGTGGGAGAAAACTGGAGCACCCGGAGGAAACCCACGTGAACACGGGGAGAGCTTGCAAACTCCACACAGAAAGGCACCCGTGGCTGACCCGGGGATCGAACCCAGGACCTTTTCACTGTGAGGCAATAGCACTAACCACTACACCACCATGGAACCTTTTAGAGAAATGAATTAATATTTTTTTCACTTGATACATTTCTCTAGACTGGAGCATTTGTTTACATCATAACCACTTAATTATGGAGTGTTCATGGAGTGTTCTTCTCATGTCTTTGTGGCTTTCTGCTGGGTGCTCTGGTGTTCTCCCACATGCTAATTTGCCCATAGGTGTGACTGTGAGTGTGTTTCTATGCGTCTGCCCTGTGATAGACTGGTGACCTATCCAGGGTGTTTTTCTGCCTTTCACTCTATGAGCACTGGGATTGGTTCCAGCTCTGCCCTGCAACTCTGAGTAGGACAATCATCTTGGAAAATAAATAAACAAGATTTTTATGGCTGGGTTACTATCAATGCCTTAGCGAATTTGAAATTTGGAATTTTCAAACAGCCATAATACTGATGCACACATCACACAAAGTAAGGTTTATCACACCATGGCATAAAGCTGTTTGTCACATACACATGCCTTCCCATTGCTTGGGAAATAACAACCTCACTGGAGGTGGGTGAGGTATTCTCCACTGAGGGGGAAATAATCCTGACCTGCTCCCCTCATGTAATATTATATAACTCTTCTTCCGTCCCCTTTCCCTTCCCTCTTCTCCTCTCTTCTCCTCTCCCCTCCCACTTCTTCTCTCGATCGGGTCCTTAAGAGGAGTTCTCCACTGTGTGCTGGTCTGCCGCACTTAGAGAGCGCAGCAAGTCATCACTTGGTATAGCCCCCTCTCTTACGTTCTCACTCTCGCTCTACGTCTTAACTCTGTGTGCATCTCCTTTCTGCTTTCCCTCTGTCACTCTTTTTCTTGCTCTCTCTCAGTGACTGTGAGTGCGGGAGGACTTCGGGCAGTGGCTACGTCAGAGGCAGAGAGCAGGAGAAGAGAGACGTGGAGCTGAGTTGACAAGCAAAGCAGCTGCTCACTTCTCTCTCTCTCTCTCTCTCTCTCTCTCTCTCTCCCTCTATCTGTTTTTTCTTTCTCTCCAGCTCGCACTTGCACTCGAACTCTGGAGCCTTGAGCATCCTTGCTGCTGACACACTGGACTGGGCGCCTCTTCACTTTCTACGAGTCTTTTTTCGCTTCGTGCTTTCACTCTCCCTCTCTGTCAAGTACCTTTGGGTGTTCACCGGAGTTCCACAACTAGAGTGGCAAAGGGAGAGAGAAGACGAAGATATGGAGGAAAGCAAAAGCATGTGAGGAGAAGGTCTGGAGGGAAACAACTTTACTGTAAATGAGAGGGAAGAAAGAGCGTAAGAGAGGTCAAAGCTGGGTGAAGGAGAGGCAAGAGAATGAAGTGTTGAAGTGCAGAAAAAGTGCTGCTGTATCAAGTAGTGTATTAGCAAAGGGTAAGATCAAAGAAGAGTGGGATAGAATGCTAACAGCATTTAGTGATCCCGCAGCTACACTGGACGTGCAGCAGGTGAAGAAGAGACAGCAGCAGGAGCGCCTAGAATCTTCAGTGGAAGGCTCACCAAGTGCAGACCATATGCCCATCGAGTTTGTCTGCAAAATCAAGTTCGCAGAGGGTGATGAGGCCAGCGTGGCCCCCTCCAAGAGAGGTGGCACCAGTCAGTTGGACGAACGTCTCGGCCAGCCCAGAGGGGGAAGGATGGCAGACCTGGCCGCCTTTGCCAGCTCCTCATCCCTACATGGCCTGGCCCAGGCTCTGGGGTCATCAAGGTCAGGCAGGGTAGGAATGAGGCAGACCCTGTGGGCCCTGGCCCTGCTGGCATCATTGACACTTTTCTTCTACCAGGCATCCCGTAGTGCTGCCACCTACCTGGAGCACCCACACCTTGCTGCCCTGAATGAGGAGAGTCGACGTGAACTTACTTTCCCCGCTGTCACCCTCTGCAATGTCAACCGCTTCCGCTTCTCTGCGCTCACAGACGCCGACATCTACCACCTAGCCAACCTCACAGGGCTGCCACCCAAGAGCCGTGGCGGGCACCGGCCAGGCGAACTGCAGTACCCACCCCCCGACATGCTGGACATCTTCCAACGCACAGGACACCAGCTGGAAGACATGATGAAGAGCTGCAACTTTAGTGGGCAGAATTGCTCTGTACATGACTTCAGCGTGGTGAGTACCCCACAGTACAATTGGCTGAAAGCTGTGCTGTTTTACTTGCCTGTAAGGTTCTTGTAAAGTTTTGTCAGTGGATGATTATGTTGATAGGTAGACCTTTTGATGTGCAGTTGGCAGAGATACATTTGCTGTGTTAGGATGGTCATTGTGAACCTAGATAGTTGTCTTTTTTTGACAACTACACTTTTTTTATGTCTCTGTTGTCATCCACAAGTGGACAGTTTATCAAGAGGCATATATTCCCTGCAGGCAATAAGATAGACAAAGGTCAGCTTTGTTCAGTGTGTTCAAATGTTATCAAAAATGTGCTTAACATGATATCATAAAGAAAATATACATCTGGGGATACATCTCTCAACATCTCTCAAACTTGCCTCCTGATTTTTCTTGTTCTTGCCCTTTTAACATCCAGAGTACAAAGGTTAGCAAATGGTAATATATTTTTTACCAGTTTACCGCACACGTTGAGACGCGTATACATACTTAACTGCTGTTTTCAGGGATTTTGCCATGCTTCCTTACATTAAATCTATGGGCTAATGTAATGTTTTTTGGTCAAATGTTGACGAGCACACCATCAGCTCCTAGTTAGAAGTCCATATTGACATTGGATTGGTTTAGAATTTTCTACTCAGTTTATTCCTATCCTAATAAGTCTACATTTCCAGCCACACTTAACCCAAATTTTTATGGCTGTTCCTTGACATTCCTATTACAAGATCACAGCTAGTGATAAGTCACAATTCTTATACAAGTTCACCACTTGTATGTATGCTATGTATGTATGCTTTGTCAGATGATTGACATTTTCCTTGTTGAAAATCATGAGTTAAAAAGGTAGTTTCATGCTTAATAGTTCAAAACCCTGAGCGTGCAGACTGATTTGGTGGGAAGTTTCATACATGTTTCTGTATGGTAGATGGAACCATGACACCGACATGAACCTACATACTAAATGCAGAAGCGCAAGCTAAGAGAATATTAGCCATTAGGCACCTGCACATTTCTGCTGTCTAACATCTGTGGTTTCAACTCTCTCAGCAGCACTCTCTCTTTCTCTTTTCTCCATCTCTTTCTCTTTCTGTTATATCACAGTCTGTCTCTCGTGACGCTGAATGTTATTTTGGCCACAGAACCAATGAAATATGCAGGAGATGGACAGGGGACATGATTCCTGCATTAACCAAATCAACTAGGAGGGGGGAATGCGCTTCAAATCGTTTTTGCCAAGTTCTCATATAGCTATTGAAAGTGAAATGTGTGATACCAATGGCATAATACATTTGGCACAAATTAAGCCTCAATTTGCAAACACTGACCATTAAGATAGTCCCCTATTTTGAGACCACAGGGTGAGTAGTGGTTTCCAAGCAGACTTTTGTCAGATTAGTTTGGCATTTTCAGTTGTTACCCAGGTTCAGAGAAAATGTTACTGCCCTACTTGTGTTAGTCATGCCTCCAGTTTGGCCTTTTCAGTAACACTTTTACTTGCTGCATAACATTGACACGATAACAAATAATAACCATGTCATGTTGCCATTACCAGTAATTTTAATGACAAATGTAATAATAAAGTCATTACAGCTTATTCCACATGCATATTTTTTGCTGAGTGTAGTCTAGTTTTCTGCCATGACATCAATATTATGACATCTGTCATAACAAATCCTGGGTAACACTGACATTATTGTACTGAACAAAGTCTGTCATTACAGTACATAGACAGTTTCTGCCACAACATGTTTATGGCAAACCTATGTCAATGTAATGTAGCTGAATTAAAGTAAACTGTTACCTCCTTTGCTTTCCTCATTTTACACTTCTTGTTAAACTGACCTAATCAAACAGACATGCATGGTGCCCTCATAAGGGAGTGACATCTCAGGGTACATGAATGTAATGGATTATTGAATCTGATATTAATAGTAACAACTCCATGTGGCGCTGGATTGTAATTTTTTCATGAAAATACTATATGTGTGTTGCTTCATGCATACTTTTATGTGTATTTCTGTGTGTGTGTATTTCTGTGTGTGTGTGTGTGTGTGTGTACTTGATGCCTTATAGTCCTGTCTAGCATCTGTTATTTTTTTTATGCCATTCATATCTTAGGATTATGGTGGTATGAGATTTTGTCATTCATTGTTCAGATCTGTTTGGATGTAATGTTCAATTCAGAGGCACTCCATGAAATCTTGTCTGTGACATATTCTCTCTGTATTGTCTTATTATTTCTAAATCCCCAGCAAGACACCTGTCAGGATTAGATTTACTCGAACATGATCAGAATGGAGAGGCAACGCTTGGGTTATGGATAGCTCTTCTCTCCAGCTCTTCTCCTCAAGTCTTTTAGGGTCTTAAAATATGAATTTTGTGGCTTCGTTATTTTTTTTTTGTGATACATTTGCTAGCCCTCCATTTATTGCCTGTGGTTTACTTTTTAAAGCTTAATTAAGGTATAGCATGCCCACAGGCATTGAGAGGCAGCAGTTTATGTTGTAGCACTCAAGGAATAACATGAGCTAAAGAAGCTTTGCTCAAGGGCACAATAGCAATGGGCAGAAAGAGAGGAATGAAGCAGGGACATCAGTGGTGCCTAAAGCCAAATGCTTTCTGTTTTTAGGTGACGTCCTAGCCCCTTTGAGCCATGGTAATCTAATGAGAATTAGGAGATGAACACGTTGGAGAAATTTCACTTATCGTGTAGCTCCTTCTTGTTGGTGTACAATTTGCATACCATCCTCTAACCTGCTCCCTTAAATGTGCATATTCTACATTATTTGTGCATTTTCATTTTCCCCCTGAGGTCCATTTATGACATTTGAATGGTTATATGCGCCAAAAGCATTCGTAGTTAATTTTTACATAACCATTATCCAACCTCTATTTATCATCCTCTAACCCGCTCTCTCCTCTAACCTTTTATCCTAAAATAAAAGGAACCAACATTAGTTATTTGCATAATGCCATAGAAGAACCACTTTTGGTTCCTTAAAGAACAGTTCAACAGAGATGAATCATGTACACAACTCTACTTACTGTAGTCAAAGTGTAGGTGCTCCTGGTCCAATATTACTTCACTGCAACTGAAAGCTGTTCATTTAAAATTTTACTTAGGTAGAAACGTACTTGCTTAAAAAATACTTACGTATCCAAAAGTAAATTTTTTTTAATGGCAGGGCATCATTGTATTGTTGCCATAATGCATTACCAGGACCTAATAACTCTGAAGCAAACCTATTGAATGCACTGACATGCTTGTAGAACCAGTGAAGCTTGTGGACTTTGCTATAGAACCTAAAGAAAGGACAGCTATGGTTATTATTAATATTAATATTAATATTGTATTTAACAACCCCCACACCTCCACATTTAACTCTTGGGGTTGGGTTGAACATTAATCCACTGCCTTCATAATGGTGTTACTAATAGTGCTATACTTAGCTGGTAAGATTAAAACATATATTTCTGAAGCAATTTTAGTCACCATCTAGTTTGCATGAGCAGTTGATTCTTATAGGACCTGTTGTTATCTCCTTGCTGTTTTTCCAAGCTAAGTGAACAGTGAGCACATCACAGCCACCAACAAAAAAAAGTAAGTTAAGGGGAACAGAGTACATGAAAGGGTACAAGAACCAGTTAGCTTAAAGCCAGTTGAGACATAACATCAGTCCCAAAACAACAACTTGGCAGGCAAATCCATAAAAATCCACAGACAGTAATTTGACCAACCTTAGCATAAAAATTGCAACAACTACATATACAGACAAATTTGTTTGAACTTTACTGGAATAACACATGCGTCAAAAAGCTTTCTCAGGTTGGATGAGTTCCTGAAGGCATTGATGAGATCTTTGCATGGTTAACATAGATCAAATGTTTAAAACAATACAAATCTTTCTTTATTAAAAAAAAAAATCTTAAATATGGATACAGCCATGGGTGCTCTGGTAAGAAAACTTTAACTTTATCAGCTTCCTCTGCTGTAGTAAGAGCCATCATTACAGCTTTCAGTTCAAACGTTCGAATAATGCAGCAGTCACTTTGAACTTGACTAACAGTGTAGGGTACAGTAAATCAACAGTGACTGGTTTCCTCATATGACAACACAATATTATGTTTCAGTACTGTCTATTGGAGTTCAAAGTATAATATTTGTCTTTCAAATGTAGTAGGATAAAAGAAAAAAAAATGTATTTATGTACAGTACTTAAGTAAAAGCCCTGCATCCCCTGCATTTCTGTGAATAGTGAATTAAAGATGAGTAAGGGTGAAGTGCCTCTACATAATGTAAAAATTTTTAGGAAGAAACTTGCACAACCCTTGCCTTATGTGAAGGGTATTCATGCCTTTAAAAAGTTCTTCACACTTCACCCACAGATATATTTCTCATACATGATTCTTTAGGGAAACAAAAGTGGTTTTTCATTCAGAGATCCCTTTTTTGCAGTGCAGTGCAGTCCATAGGGATGTTTGATGTGCCTTATCCCCTTTCATATTTTCATTTAATTTTAATGCTGTATTGTTTATTGTTTTAGTAATTAAATATAGTGTAACGTTAACTAAAATACATTTTAATTTTTAAACCCAAATACCTTCTGTTTTTTTTTTTTTCAGAAAAACACTTTTGCTTTGGCTACCCCAGGACAATTTGTTTCTGTGCCTTTCTTCTAACTTGTTTCTCACCACAGAGCTGCTGTTCTCAAGACTTTTTGGGCAACCAAACCCTCTCAGTCTCGCAGTGACACTTTGACATCATTATGTGTCAGACAACAGATGGGCTGCAACCTACAGTTGCACACCTGTAACTCAGGCTGACCTTATGAGGTGACCATTGAGTTGAGTGCAGCTGGTGAGCGCAAGCAGACATAATCTGAAAGGTTAGTTTCAGACAACTTGATCTCAACTTGTCCTCGCCCAAGGTGTCAGTAGTTAAACTGGAGTGCGTAAATAGCAAGATGACTCATTTGCACAATTTAATATCATTTAATGAATGCTGAATGTCTGTAAGGCCATGACATTTTGCCTTTTGAGTGGGCTCCTGAGGAATGATTTCTTTTTTTGAGGAAAATTCAATTCATTCCACCTCGGAGGCCAAGTGATATGATGCTGCAGTTGATCTTGTAAGAGGAAGCTTTAAAAATCAATAAAGATTCTGTGCCTTTGCACATCAGAAAAACTCATTGTGTCCCTTCAGATATGAGCCAGGTGTGAGTGTGTGTTCTGGTGCATGTGTGCTCACAGTAATCTGCTCTGTAAATAATGATCACACAAAACAACCTTGTAGGCAAACAAAGCAACAAGCTAACGCCCCTGGAGATTGTCAGAAACTCGAAGAGCAGATCGACCCCCTCTCCACACACCCCCAGCCCCACCACTGTCCTTTGGCGACATAATGATTTTTGAGTTTGATTTTCCACACTGGAGCTGCATAAATTAGTGAAAGTCTTGTAAAACATTAATCAAAGCTCTCCCAAGCTAGGGCAGTAATGGATGACTCTGTCCTGGCGTTCATATCACATGGATTTAACTAATCACTTCTCATAGGCGCTGACAAGTGCATGTCCACTTGTGCTACAGATCTGATGTAGTGCCAGCACAAAGCTGTTTTCACTCTCTCTCTCTCTCTCTCTCTCTCTCTCTCTCTCTCTCTCTCTTTCTCTCTCTCTCTTTCTCTGTGTGTGTGTGTTTGTGTGTGTCTATTAATATATCATAAGTACTGGTACTGTGGAATTGGTTTCCAGGGGTGAACTGTGGCTGTGAAAGCTAAACCTTCAGTTCAGGCCATAAATGTCAAAACTTGGTCAAAAAATGAGCAAACACCCACCTCTGTGATAATACCAGTTTCTGTAGTTCCTCTGTGTGATTTCTCATAGTATGTTAGTGCTAAACTAACACTGAACATAGGTTTGTTTAGGCTTTCCAGAAGGCCTGACCTTTTCTTCCTCACAAAGTTGGTCACCCCATTGTAAACCACAACATAATTGGTTATTTCCACTGCAACGTTTTAATTTGGTTGTTAGGAAATCTAATCTGTAAGGCCTTCAGGCCAGAACTATGGGAGAACTAGCTTGGCGGTATCTGCCAAAACACTACAAAAGACGAAACAATTAGTTATTTTCAGGCATTTTAAGATTCTACCCACTGTCCAAAACTTAACAGCCAATAATACAGCACTTGCAGATTTTAAAAACCAGAAGCATGATTACAGATGTTTTAAACTAAAATCAAAATTTACAGAAGTATTTTTATTGGTGGTGATTTGAGGCTGTTGGTGTTCATCATGAAATCTAAGTTTTAGCCATGCTAAAAAACAAAAATTGTATACAACATATGTCAACACTGTAAAACATATAAATTGGTTGTTTACAAAATCTTAAGTAATACATTTAGCAAATGTGATGACAAATAAAAAACATTAAAAAAAATTATTTTTACAATGCATAACAACATTCTGCTCCAAAAAAGACACACCATCCCTAAATCCAAGCATTCCTGCTTTTTTAGTTCTTTATCTAAAAGTTTCCTTTAGTGGAAATCTTGCTCATTTTAATTTTTACATAACAAATTAAAGTCTTATTTTGATTCATTTTATGGATAACAGGAGAGAAAGCTATGATAAATTTGTAAGAGGGGTAGTAAGTTCATTCACTTAAATACTGGCTGGGATGCTAAATATTATTATAAGCCACACACTACATTTACGGTACAGACTCTAAAATAAAGAAGAATTATCACTGAATGATTGTCATAGTAACATGCACCATTGTGGTTTGTTCATGTTTTTTTGTTTTTTTTACTTTTGAGTCCCTTGTTGCCCAGAAGGCTGTCGCTTGCAGCTTGCTGAGTAGAACAATGTAAGGAGCCCAGCTTCCAGGCTTTTAACAGTGAAATAACAGTGAAATCTCCTTCCATTGGACATGTGAGTCTCAGACAGCTGATGACTAATGCTTGAGTGCTACATGATGTTGGCAAACCACTCAGCCCCCTGGTTCTCAACTAAATTAGCTTAGCTCTGACAAAAGCTGAATTTTATATTTATTTTCTATTCTCTTCCGAAATCAAATGCTCTCCGATAACATTTGAGCCTAATTGGATGCTTATAGTATGATTCGCTGGAATGTTTGTGCAGATTTTACCGTGTACGTTAATGACATACTTTCTCCATCTTCTTTCCGGACTAGATCATTTTTTGTTAATTTGTTTTTGCACTTTCACATCTTGATGCTATTGATAAGAATGTTCTCCGAGTGAGTTGCCAAATTCCTCATGAGTCACAGGAGATGAAGTGGTTTTTATGTAGAGTGTATCTCCACACTTTAACTAGAAAAAAACAACAGTCTATTATAAATAAACAATTTTCAGTGTTACTTTCTTAAAATGTTAAAATTGCATGATTGTATTTAAAGCACTGTGTTAAATATATAAAAAAATAAAAACAGTTTTATTTGAAAGAGATGCCATAGAATCACTTCTTTTTTTATGACTAACTGTAATATGAGCAGAAGAAATCTTTTTAGAGGTTGGAAGACACTTTGCATAATGTAAAGGTTCTATACAGATTAAAGGTTCTTCCTAGAACTTCCTAGAGCCATTTAGAGACGCATAGACACCTCCATTTGGTGCAGGTGTGCCTGCTCACTGTGAGGCCTCACACACAAGTTGTGGAAGTAAATCACACCAATAATTGCACCCAAATAAACACATATCATTCATAATATTGTAAATACAAGCCTATAGTTTCACTTTTTCTGGGTTGTGTAAAATCACTGAAAGAATAATACAAAATGAATCTAAGCACTAAGGGCAATTAGTTTACGCTGTCTTGGTGCTGGGTATTGACATTGTGCCAAATAAACACAAATGGAGGGGAAACACTCGAAGCCATCAGGTGCCCTATTTTGAAAAAGGACAAAAGAAGAAAAGGAGAATCGAACCAAAGACAAAAGCATGTAGCTGTGTCATCTCTTGTTTGATAGGTATTATGCATGTAGCCCGAAGCAAGATAGCATTCATTAGTAGGGACCTACCGTAGTCTACATCTGTTACATTTACGTTTGTTAGCTGCTTGTTCTACATAATACGACAGTATTCAATTTTTCAGTAGACCTACAGCTGCCTCAGCAATTAATCTTCACAGGACCATTTAAAACCTCTCTTTATCCCTCCAAATTAAAAAAGAATTTTTTTTCTAATTTCTTTTTTACAAATATTTTTGTATTTGCATCACCAGAAATGCACATAAAAAAATTTGGCTATCAGCATTGACCTACAAACCCCACATTTGTGGACCTCTAGCTTTTGCAGCTCAGTTCACACCTATGAACTGTATGGACTAGAGAATGAACAGTAAATTGAAAAAAATTGCTTTTACACACTACAGCACATAGTTTTATTTTACAAAAAAGCTAAATTAAGTATTTATTTTTGCACCTGGGTGTGTAGAGGTATGATGGTTCTGGAGGCTGTTCCACTGTATCGCTGGGGGTATGTGAATGCTGTGTAGCAGTGGCGCAGATCACAAAGGGTAAATATAAGCTGGTGTTGACAGGTGTGGGCAAGAACGGCACTAGATTTTGCAGGTGTGAGCAGACATATAGTTGAAGCAGGTGGGTGCGGCCATTAATCATTAAGCCTGTGTAGATCCGTACTCCAATAATCATCCTATTACAAGGTTTTTATGGGAATGAAAAGTAATTGCCTTATTGCATTGCACAAAGAACCATTTTTGACACGTTGTTATTTATAAGAGTGTATGCCATTTTTAAGTGTAGATAGATAGATAGACAGACAGGCAGATTTATAAATCGATGGATACAGTGCTGGACTAATATGAAAAACAGATTGTGTTGGCATTGGCTTCAGTCTTCACTTCTACTGTTTCCAGTATGAAAAACAGTCTGAATAATGCCACATGCTCAAGATTAGTTAGAAATTACAGCAGATTGCATCTAATAACGACAGCTGCGGGCTGAAGGCAGCATATTTTCTCTTTTAGATAGCACTACTCGATTTGACACAATTACACACACACACACACACACACATGCACACACACTTGCACTCATACACATGTGCGCACACACTCTTATTGTGTAGAGTATTTACAAGCAGCTTTTCACCAAGTCACTGATTTTTATTTATTTTTATTTTTATAACCATTGAGCAGATTAGAGTCTTTGGCTGGGAGTGTATAATTTAAGGCTTTTTTACATTCAGGACACTGCCTTCAATGTGGTTGCTTATCTTCTGTCTTACCATTTGGAACAATCTCATTCAAACTGTGCGTGCGTGCATGCATGCACGTGTGTGTGTAATGTAAGCTAAATAGAAGGCAACAGTGAATGTTGCTGCTGTACTATAAAACACTGTGCTGCGTCTTTAATGCCTCGAGCAGCTCAATAAGCCATTCAAGTGTAATGGCAGACAACTTAAGCAAAGTTAGAAGCCTGGGGAAGTGCTTCATGCACTGATTCCTTTATGAGACACAACACACCTCAGCACCAATGACCAACACTGTTGAACGCAGGGTGAGAAGGTGTGTGTTTGTGATAAAGTGTAAGTGTAAGTAATAATCAACTATGTCTAAATAATGGTGAGTATGTATAAATTTGTGTATTTTAAGGCAGGTTGATCAAGTTTCATGCTTTTAGAGGATGGATGGATGGATGAATTTCTTAGACTAATTGTAGACAAGGGTGTCAGAGGGGGATATGTTTGTTTATATACATGTGTGCATGTGCGTGTGTATATATCTTAAGTCATGGGGATATTTTTTTGACTGATGAAGACCCCCAAAACCATCTCTCTCTCTCTCTCTCTCTCTCTCTCTCTCTCTCACTCTTTCTCTCTCTCTCTCTTTATCTCTCCCTCTCCCATTTCACATCAGTGTCCCTATTTTTGGATGTTATATATTGCTTACGAAATGTACTGTCCTTTTGTGGTTGTCTTTGCCTATCTATTTGTGTGTGTGTGTGCTTTTATGCATCTGTTTGTGTGTGATGTACTTGTCATTTTCAGAATGCTAATAGAAGCTTTGTTTGCTTTTGGATCGAAGGCCTGAAGTGTAAATGCCACATTTAAAAATCCTTTGACTGCTGTGTTCCCATCTATACACAAATTAGAAATGCATCGCTGGAGTCCCTGCCTAATGTGACATGTTTTTTTGTGCTTTTTATTTTCTTTCTGAGTTTTCTTCTGAATATCCAACCAGTGTGAAAGAAAATATATAATGTAAAAATGTCACCTGCCCTGAACCGCTTTCACATTTCTGTCACAAAGCATTTCAGGAACCTTATTCCTTGCCCAACCACTGTCTGCGGAGTTCCACAGTTCTGCAGGAGTTCATTTTTAAACACAAAATATAATCTACAATATCAGGTGTGTGAGGGTATGTATGTTTTAAGACCCAAGTTCTCAGGAGACGAATGAAGAATTCTCAAAATTCCTAAGATGGAAAACTTTTTTTCAAATTCACAATTTGGTGATTTCCAAATTTTACATTAGGCCTTTAAAAGGGACTAGGATTGAAAATAAATTAATTTTAGGAGGTTTAGTTTAGGCATCCACATTGACTACACCACCAACAAACAGTATCACTTTTAACATGGCCATCTAATATAAAAGAACATAGATGCTGTCAGGATCCCAAGGTTGGATCCGAGTCGAGCGGTTGTAGGAAGCAAGTGCACAGGGAATTTAATTTACATTTTTTATTTTAAATAAACACACGAACACTAACAAAAAACACTGACTAGAAAAACAAAATCGAGGAGGTACTGAAAACACGAACTAGACTTACTTACAGCAATAAAGACACTTGAGCGGGTATACACTAGAAACGAGGCAAACATTCAAGACACGAAACGAAGCAGAAAGACAATACAATAACCCATAACCGCGTGAACCAAACACAGGGGTATATATACTGATCTTGAAACACGAAACACCCGACAGGGGATGTGATACAGAACTGAGAACAGGTGTGAGGCGGGACTTAAGGCGTGGCTACACACAACACGAGGAAAAATACACGTGGCTAGACAACAAAACATAGACACGTGAAACACAAGGGGCGTATACATTACAGATGCTGAGAATCAGTAGGAGTACTTTTCTAATTAAGTCTCCAAAAACTGCATTTGAACAAATGGTTACTGTTGTGGGATTTATAAGAGCCGATTAACACATTGCCCCAGAGTGGAAATTGTTAGAATCACAGAAATGAATACACACACACCCACAGACACACACATATATGATATTTAGGTAAGCCTTTGTGTTTTTGTTTTGCTTTATTGTTTTTTTTTACATAAAAAAAGCCCTTTTGGATGTGTAGACAGATGTTAGCATGGTTGAAATAATTAGTAAAGTCTTATGTGTAAGGAAGGGCGCGGATCTCGGGCTCAGCTGGGGGCAATTATCAAAGGGGATAAAGGTTCCCGGGCACGTCTCTTCCTTCGTCTGTCTTTGTTTGTGTGCTTGTGCGTCTTGCATTTGTGTCTGTCTTTTGAGTTAGTGTTTTTGTCAATAAAACCCCTTTCACCGTCCGTCCTGCCTGCAATTGCTGCCAGAACACCCCAGATCGTTACATTATGATTCCCAACCCTGGTCTTACAGTTCACTGCCCTGCACATGTTTTGCCAAGTACACGCTATATGATCATAGTCCTGATTTTCCTGTTGTTTACAAATTTTTGAGATTTACAAGAAACATCCCTCAGATCATTAATTAATTCTTGTGATTTTCTAGTTCGCAGAATGCCCCACATTTTGAGCTGTGTTTGACATTTTTGCCAAAAGATCTTTAGGGTGACAAACAAGAAAAAATACTTGCCAGTGATGAACAGTTCATGAGAAAGTGAGAAAACCTTTGCCATTAGCATTCTCTGCAGAACCAGGAAGTGAAAGTTAGTGGAGAAGGGTGGTGCAAATAGAGGTTCTTCTCTGCCCCACTGGGAGGCTAGTGGAGCTCTGTTTATTTGACAAAAATGTTTGTTTAAAGTGAACTCCAAAATAAGATGTGCAGTATGACAGTGTTTTATCATTACAGTGATAAATCAGGTCATGACTTGATTTATGCAAGTTTAATCAAGTATTAATTCTCTGCGGTGGGAGTCAAGGCTTGAGTCTCTGAGATATTAAGTCAGGTCTCCAGTCTATATGACACTTGTGTGAGTCAAGTTTTGGGTCAATGAGGTGCAAGTGTGAGTCACGTCTCTGTTGTGTGAATAGACTCTATAAAGTGTTAGTGCATGTTGAGTCTCTGGGATGCTAGACAAGTTTCGAGTCTATGTGGTGCGAGTGTGAGTCAAGTCACTAAGCTGCACGAATGAATTTTTACTTTAGTTTAGTCTGGCTATTAGCAGAAGGCACTGGGTTGTACACAAATAGACCTGTTAGGTTCAGTAAAGGTCAACATAACCAGCCTGTTCTTTGGGATTATAAAAGGACTTACAGAACTAAATCTCTACACAAAATAAATGCAGTGTTTCCAAGAAAGAAATAAAACAAATGGAAAGGGCTTGATTAGTCTGTGGTTTGTATAGCAGATATGCTAACCAGCTAAATTTTTGTATGTTTTAAAGGATTGTGGTTTGTAACTTATCTTAAAACTCATCAAAAAACATTAACAAAGAAAAAAACTGTAAAATCAGTCTTCATTGGGGAATCTACAGGAATATTTTTGTGATATTGTAATATATTTAAAAATATCAAAATTATAGGTGGAACATACTGTAAAATACACAGTGATGCATTTGTTCAGTGCATTTGTTATTTAACTGAAACATAACAAAATATATAATAAGAATAAAATATTTTCAAATTTATGACATAAAATGCAAACTATATAACACAATATATGTGATGTTGAAATTTTAGCTGACTGAAAATCCTACTTCAGCTGTGCATATTTGAGCCTCATAAAGCACCTCACTTATACAGCGACAGAATAGACAAATGTTCTTTTTAAAAACAGCCCCTAGGTGTGAATGAATAAGAAAATACATTTAATATAGAGTACATATTTAGACATTTATTAAGCCAGAATAAATAATTTTGAATATTTTTATTTATTTCAAAAGTGCTTGCTCAAAATATATTTCAGCTGTATTTTTTCTGTATGTATACATTGCATTGGGAATATGAGAAACTGACCCAAAGTCTATGTACTTTTTTAATTACAAAAAAAAAACCACTTAAATTTGACCCTGCTCAAGATTCAACCAATTAGAAGATGTGCAATTATCTCACATTTTATTTCTGATTCATTTGTGTTAAAAAAAAAGAAAAGAAAAAAAACTTGTGAAATCAACTAAGAAACTACAACAACCATTTCATGTGCTCCACACATTTATCAGATAAACAAGCTTCTCTTTGGAAAGAACTATTGCTCGACTTGCAGTTGACAGAATTGTCAGTGTTTTTATGCTCTGACATGCCCACTTCAACTGAGGAAAGCTTATTAATTAGTTAATTGCTTTAATCAGGTGTGTTAGAGCAAAAAAAAAAAAAAAAAACACAAGACATGGCTCATCAAGATCCAGAACTGGGAATTGCTGTGTTAGTTTCACGTGGGTGGTCTAACACTTGAGGTTTTGTACTTGTGTGAAGGTGCTCTGATCTGGCCCAAGGTTCTGACCTACTTTTGGCTCGCCTGGAGGCTCAGTAATTTCAGAGCAGCTGCCTCCTCCAGTTGTGTATCTACAATGAAAGCATCCCATGCTAGGGTGTAGAGTGTCTCAAGCAGGATGGAATGGGTGCCAGTGTAGGTCTCTGTGTGTGTTTGTGTGTGTATGTTTCAGTGGGTGGCTGAACATATATGTGCTCTGCACATCCTTAGTTCATAATTACACAAAACCTTAAAAAGCACTCTCTTCAAGTCTGGGTAAATTAGAAGGAGCATGGTCCCACTGTTTAATTAGGAATTGGTCTCCAAAAATCAAACACAGAAATAGCAATTTGTGTAGAAAATGGAATGCATTTGCAACCTTGAGCCAAGGGTGTAAAATGAAAAGCCTCTTCTCAGTCTGATCAAGATCAAAAGTACACACCGGAACTTGGCAGATGTTTTACAAAGTAAACCTCAAACTTCCAGCCAGAGATAGTTAGTGAAACATCTTCAGTATAATTTCCTCTCATTTGAAAGAATATCTCTAATTGATGCCCAGAAGCAGAGAAAGGCACAGATTATGGAAAGAAAAGAGTCTCTCAGGGAGATGGGATATAGATTTGCACACATGGCTAAACACCCACTGGCTTTCTCCCACCAGCTATTCATGCGGCAAGCTACTGTAATATCCTTGGGACATCTGTGAAAGTGTGATTCAAATGAAATCTGACTCAAAGGGAGGGGAGGAAGATGTGGAATAACGCTGTAAAGGAAGACAAGGTCCATCCATCATCTATCCATCATGGAAGCAGCATTCAGCAAGGCCTCTAGAGAAGCTGAGAGTCACTTCAGTTCCAGCAGTTTAGTTGACCAAGCTCTACCCACAGTAGTGAAAAACCTAGTTTTGTAAAAGAATGAAAATAGGGACTATTCATTTTTCAGGAGATATGCTTGAAAAAGTGTACACTGCTGTTGACTCCTAAGTTGGCCAGATCTTTAGGAGACCATCACTTACATAACAGAATTAGTAGTTAGAATTCTCCTCAAAGCATGTTGAGCTGTCTAAAGACGATGCTGTGTTTGCATAAGATGGCCTTCATATATATTTTAATATAATTAGGTTAACATTTTTATAACATTTTAACAATTTAAATAAGGAGTTTGTACATGCAAGGCTTTACACATGTAACCTGTACTGGGGGTTCTAATAAAGCTTGTCAAACCTAGTTACAGCTGCTATGAAAAAAAAGTTTTGGACATGGCTAGGTCAATAACTTTGAAGTAACTTTACTTTAAAACAGGGCTTCCACATATTTTTACACATCATATTCAAAGACATTTTAAGGACCAACCAGCCTCAGTTTCTTCAAATTCAAGAGGCCAGCACAGCAGAGTTTGGAACATGGATTGAGGTTAATTACTGTTACAACATTAGCTTTCTTGCTTGTTTGCCACATCAGTTAATTTCAGTCCCTCATGGACACCTGACCATCACACTTTCTCAAGGCAGGTGGCGTGTAAAACAAGGACACAACGAGACACACTTGTAGACAGCAGAATGCAGCCTATCTATTAACATTAAAGTAAAAGAAACTGTTAAGGACTTCAAGGACTTGAATTAATGTTACCTTCTTTCTGCAAGCCTTCCAGAGGTCATTCCCTTAGTGGAATCATTAAAATAGAAATATTCAAATATTGTCAGTAATATAATTAATCAAATATTTCATTTCAAATTATAGTTAAAAGTCCTTAAATTCAAGGCTGAACTGCAGGACTTTCTAAAAAGTGCAAAATTGCATTTTATGGCCACTGTGAAAAGGAGTTTATTTTTGCATTTGATCATTTAAACTAGATGTCCGCTTTGGATTTTTTAATTTAAGTGTTTATTTAATTTTACTAAAACCTGTCCAATTACTACTTCCCACATACATTTTGTTTTTTTATTTGAACTGACAAATCATTCATGACAATGTTATATTGTGTCCACTGATACGTACGGAATGTATTTGCATTTTGCATTGATTAGAACCTTTGCATACTGTTAATGCTGCCTATCATCCAACAGCTTTTGAACAGCTTATATAATTTGGGATTATTTGGAACTATTGTTACAACTAGACAAAGAAATCTCCTTAGAAAGCCCCTTCCACCAAAATGAAGCAAATCTCTGAGGATTTGTAGCATTGTGAAATGTGACTGAGGTGATTCTTCAGTAAAAGTAACAGAATTTTAAGATTATGTATCTGGACTTGCAGTGAAATCGAATGGGGCTTTTTAACGTTTTTTTTTTTTTTTTGAAGTTGCTTTGACATGAATGCAGTGTTCCCCCCTTACTCAGCAACATGTAAATAGTAGGGGCATGTGGAGGCTGGAGGACGGAGAGATCAGGAGCCGAATACTTGCTCTGCCTCAGCAGGGGCCGCACTGGCCCACATCAAAGCGTACCACCAAGCTGCTTTCACTCAGCATTTTAAAAAGACCTCTAATTACTGAATTTGTAGACTAGTGTGCATGGGTGTGTATGTGTATGTGTGTTGATCACTCTTCACAATGTTGAGGAATTGAAAAATGCTTTAATTTGATTGAACTTCCGTTGGTGGGAGCTGATTTGTGTATTATCTGAAGTGATGGTGGTTTTGTCTTTGTAAATCCAATGGGTATGAGTAGACATTGCTTTAGCGTAGGAGCACGTTTTCCAGTTTGACTCTTGATGACATGTTTGCTGAAGCTTGTTTAAATATTCACACGCCTAAATGGAGCAGTCTCATTAATCAATGGTGCCAGTTCAAGCATATTACATGCAAGAGACAAATATGATGATCTGTGTGCTAGCAGGGTTTGTCAATAGTAAAAGCTTGGTTGAAATGATTACATGTTGATCCAGTGTTTGTGCTTCATTGGCAGTATTGAATCTTTGTGTTCATGTCTACAAAGATGAGTTAATGTATGCTGTGCTGTTCTTTACACTCATCAGCCACTTTAGAAAACATCTAGGTCCTCCTTACTGGTGAGCCCAGTTTATACCTGGCACAAAAGAAATAGTTTGGTGTATTAGACAAGACATCTGGGGTCTAAATTCGGCTTTTTAGTCTAGTGCTGAAGTATAATGTTGCTAACAAACACTAGAAGCCATAATTTGCACCAGCAGAAAGCACAACACAAAGTTTTTTTTTGCTGTTTAATATTAGCGCTTTCCTCTATTTCACACCATGCACACATTTTCAAAATAGCAAGAGATTTGAATGCTGCTTTTCAAATGAGGCATGACTGGGTGCACTGGGTGCTATTTTAAGCCAGTGAAATGACATTGCGCTTTTGACCAACAAAAACACTTCTAAAGTCAGTGGTGTATTATTAAATAATATTTAATATATTTAATA
>JBBPDA010000105.1:4593764-4604112 GCA_037974385.1 Arnoldichthys spilopterus
TTTTTTAAATTATCAAGCAAGAGTTTTATACACTCACATATATACCTAACCTCTGCAGTTATGAGTGTTGTTTAGATCACATTCTGCTCTGGTTAGTCAGCTGTCAATCAACCTGCCAGTCTCATAGAGACAATCCAGAGGCACCTTTGTGTGAGTGTGTGTGCATATGTATGGTTGTGTTTGTTTGTTTAGCTTCCCATGAGCTCACATTCACCTGTTTTATTTTCTGCTCAAGTACGTGCAAAGCTAATGACGGCATGGTATCTGCTCAGCCCTGCTCTCTCCCCCAAGCTCCCTAACACATGCTGGGGACAATCAATGCACCACATCATACTTTAATAATCAGCGTGATTGATCTCCCGTCGAGTTCCTGACCTCCGTGTCTCGCCGGCATCCTGACTCACGTGGACTATCCTGCTTTTATGAGACTCCCCCTGCTGTCCTCTTTCTCTATGCTCTACAGCACATTCATACATTTTTTTTAAAATCATTATTAATTTCCAGACAGTATTTGCAAGGCACCATGAGGTACATTAAATTTTGAGAGCAGAATGTGCAGTAATATAAATCCAAGTCAACTTAAATGCGTCAACATCACAGTTTTCCTTATGCATGATCTTATAAATATAAATGTAAGGGTTTAGTTGGTTGTTTGGAAGCAGATACAAGTTTGTTGCAGTTTTTAACATGTTTTATTTTACAAAGAACAAGAGTAAACTAACATGGGGTTCACAGGGTAATACTAACATAGATCAAGAGAAACAGACAAAGGGCTACATATAACAACAGAAGTACTACAGGGGTCTAACACGACATGAAAACAACAGAATACTGACAATGGCAGTGACAAACACACAAGGCTATAAAGGGAGACAAATGAGCAACACCTGACAAAGGAGGAGACAAGGGAAACAAGGAACAGGTGTACAAGGTGGGAACAAGAGCGTGCACACAGGTGGGGCTAGAACATAAACATGGGATGTTTATGGGATGTTTACCCGGGAACTGGCCCAGAGGGACGGCAAAACCACAATACAAAATGAAAGGAACTATTGAAAACCAAGAACAAGTTGCAAAACCCACGAAATAAACCAGAAAACAGACTGGAAACACAGACTAAGAACTTTACAAGAACCCATAGACTATGAATACACAAGAAACAAGGACTAAGGACTAAGACAAAACCCTAAACAAAACACAGACGTGACACGTGGCACGACAAAATCGTGACAATAAACAGCAAACCTATTTAACTTCATAAAATTCAAAAGATTCTGCTGTTGTGGGTTTCCTCCCTTTCGGTGGTTCACACAATAGCAAATTAAATGTAAGTTTTAGCTGATATATATTTTTTATCAGTGTAAAAGCCCTACTTTAAATACTCTAACAGTCCTTTAAACACAAGGCATGCTATCTTAGATGTCTACAATGTCTATAAAGAAATTGTAAAATCTTTGCCCTTCTTCAGTCTTTATCTCTCTCCTTGTTTATTTTCCCCACTATGTGCTCATGCTGTTTATTTTCCTTCTCCTCCAGCTCTGATTCCTCTTTTGTATCTGCCCTCTGTCTTTCTCCAAACTAGTTTCCCTGCTATGTGCTCTTTTTGATTCCCTTGCTTCTTCCTGCTCTGCCCTTTGTTCAACCCCTTCACTAGGGCGCAAATTACAGGGGTCTTGGGGTGGTCCGATTGCCCTTGACTGACACTTGAGGACCACTGAAAGTGACATTGTTGGGTGGTCTGTGGAAAGATCTTTTTAAAAAATGTTTGGAACTTGTAGTTGTGACAAAAATAAAGTGAAGTAAAATAATTTATACCTGTAGTAATAATAAAAATAATTTTCATCATCATCCTTGTCATCATCATTATTATGATTATTATTCGTGAGGGTTTGTCCTGTCCTGTTGTGGTTTTCTTAAGGTTTTCTTTAGCCATGTGGTTTTGCCCAGTTTTGTTTTGGGTTTAGTCCTGGTATTGTGTCTAGCCACACCCTAGTCCCGCCTCAGGCACCTGTCCCTGGTTTCCTGTCTCCTTCCCTGTCAGGTGTTCCTTGTTTCATGTGCCTATTTAGTCTTGTGGGTTTGCCTCTGTCTTTGTCGGTTCTCTGTTAATGTCATGCTGTTGTGGTCGCCCTGTTCATGGCCGTTCATTTTCTCGTGAGTACCCTGTTTTGACTTTATTAAAACCATTAAAAGACAATCGTCTGCACTTGCTTCCAACAACCCACATTCGTGTTATTATTATTATTATTATTATAAATTGCAGGTATATTAAACAACAATATATTACAGTTTTTACACATTTTTGAAATGTGCATAATGTGATGCCATGGTAGGGTGTAAGTGAAAAGATCAGCAGCAGAATTCATTATTATTATTATTATTATTATTATTATTATTATTATTATTATTATTATTTTACTTTAAACTAAAGTATAATAAAGTGCTTTTTTTAAGAATCCAAAGAGGCTTGCAATAGATTGTGTACACAATTGCAGATGACCAAAAACAGCGAAACACAATAATATAGAGGTCATAACATAAATGAGAATAAAAATTGAGGAAGCCTGTGAGCAAGAAAAAATAGGTGTGTTTTTAGTTTGTGTTTGGAAGTAGAGAGATCGTTGGGCTGTTGGTAAATCTAAAAAAAGCTCTGTCGAGAGAATGGGAGGGGGATTGTGAACTGTCCAGCTGAGGAAGATCAGAGAGTGCATGTAGATTTGTAGCTACGAAGAAGATCTGACGGATAGGAAGAAGCGAGGTTGTTAAGAGCTTTGAACTAAATGTGGTACTTTACAGGGAGCCAGTGGAGGTTTTGGGGAAGGGGCGTAATGCGGCAGCATGGCAGGCTGTAAGTGAGAAGATGAACAGCAGCATTCAAGACCAATTTAAGCTCATGAAGGAAAGCAGAGCTAATGCTAGCGTGAACAGCATTGAACTAGTCCAGGCAGCTAGAGATGAAGCCATGGTAAGAGTTTCAGCATCAGATTGAGAGAGGGGCGACATAATTTTGCTTATGTTGTGCAAGTGAAAGAGGTTTTAACAACAGCACTTTCCACATCTTTTAAAATGTACAGTGTCCGGTATTCATGACTTAAATGATGAAACATTAAAATCAATGGCAGGAGATAAGTGAGGTAATCACAGTAAAACTGCAAGCCAAGTCAAAAGGGTTAAATAAGTGTTTGCTTAAGTTAAAAAAAAAAAAAACTCAAGCAAAAACGTTGCCTCAATTTCAAAAAGCTGCACAGTGTCACAAGTGTGTATGTGTCTGTGTTGGGTTAAACAGGAGTCAACATGTTACATTTTGCCACTCAATTACACGCTTCTATACCTTACATTCTACTGAACATTTTTAACCTTGCAAGATTTGTGACAGATGGACGAATACACAAATAACACTCCAAACAAACACCTGTGCAGTCACTCTAGTATGCAAGCAGTAGTACTTTATGTTACATTTCATTCATTTGCTTTTATCCAAAGCGACTTCCAAGACATGGAGCAGTGTAGTGGGACAGAGTTTTGCTCAAGGGTACCTCAGTAGGCCCCGGCTGAAACATGAACCTTGGACCAGGTCCCAAGCGCAATGTCCCAATCACTAGGCCACCACTGAACCACAATATTAATTATATTTATATTTTATTATATTAATAATACCAGTGCAAGACTTATATGTTGGCAGTATATAGACAAATCCAGCAAAAATAATCACTGTTTATTCAGGAGTCGGCTGTCCATTTACAAAAACCCTGTCTGTTTAAATGTGTCTGTGTTTTTCAACTTCAATCTTTCTTCAAGTCTACAAATGTATGATACTACATCCAAAGCATCTTTAGTTTAGGAACTCTTTCACGCTTTCATTATTTCACTCATAGGATTCAAGGTGTCTGATTTATATGTTTTTCACTTGGTAAAATGATGCACTCTTTAAACAAGTTCCTCATAGGTGAGAATCATTTTTAGGTATTTGGCCCCCACCTTCAACACCTAACAGGGCTGTTTTGGTGGCATGAGGTTGATTTAATGTTATGGCTGATTGGTGTATTTCTGTTTTGACATTTTTTGATTAAAGTTTAAGAAAATATAAAAGTGGCAGTTTATTAAAATCTGAAAAATAGTTAACGATAATTTATCTGCTGGTTGTATCAAAATTGTTTAGTGGGTAACCCTGAAAATTTCTGTCTTACTCCAGCTAACAGTAGGAGTAACATTACATACAATTATTGGTGTATGCAACTGTAGAGAAGCATGTCTGATAAATACATAGATGTCTACAATAGTTGTCATATTTGTTTAGCCTTTAGAGGTCTTTTTCCCAAATGATCTTCCCAATATAGGAAGTTATTATAGTTATTATAGTTGCATGCAGTTCCACCTACTAGCTTGTACTCCAGCACTTACAGCAAGTTCTTCCACTGAGTGTCATTATCGTTATATGTATCATTTTAAAATGACACTAATGCAAAACCAAAGGATAGCTCAACATACTTGGAGGAGTTGACAAACACTCACAATATCCAGTTGCAGGCACAAAGAGGTGTCAGTAACAAATGCATTGTGATCTTTCAAAGTCTTGTATGTGACCTCATATTCAAATTTATATTCATATTCTGCACACTCATGTTTTACCAATCAATGGACCTGTCTCAGAGATGGTGATAATTCAGCTGTCAATCTTTCCATATCTCTTACCTAAAAGAGGAATGGACTATTAGTGAGTTTTTGATTTGTGCCCCTTTCTAAACACACACACACACACACACAGTATCGCAGAAAATATATCTGCAATTTTTCATTTGCTTAAAACCCTCTTCTAGCTGTATGTGTGTGCCTTCCTGTCCTTGAGCAGGATGTTTTTAGTGTATACTCCCCAAGTAGCCTTCGGCTGTATCAGAGTGAACGTAGGGAGGCAGATGCTGTGAAAGAGCTGTAGGGACCCTCATCTGCTCACTTTTTCTTTTTTTAAAGAGTGGGAACTTAACCACCAAATCTAATTAGAATTTGACAAAATGTGAGCCTGGACCTGAAGGCTTGATTGACCTGGTTTGTTGGTTTGTACTCCTGAACAAGTTTTGACTTTAAACTCAAACATGCCATGCAAACACTTGGTCACCTCTGCTTAAATTAGTCTTGTTGTTAACTGTTACGTGAACAGAGGATGAACTGGTTTCCAAAAGGTAAAAAAATAAAGTTAAAGATTTTTGTTTTTATTTCAGAGTTATTAAAAGGAAAGATCAGTACTAAGTTCTACTTTCTTTGGCAAGTATTACAGCTAGTAAACACTTTTTGTAGCAAAATAAGAGTCTTTCAGTTTTTGTTGGGGAAATTTTCACACTTTCACAATTTTTCTCATACATTCAGTGAAATCATTTAGCTGTCTCGCATGCCATGCTCTTTTGAGGTTTATCTATTGAATTCTGATAATGTTTAGGTTGAAGGAATGTAATGGTCATGGTAAAGCCTTCAGTTTGCTCCATATAAGGTAGTCCATTGTGGATTCTGAGGTATATTTAGGATTATCATCCTGTTGTACAGGTCACTCTCACTCCTTTTTACAGATATTTCATCAGACATCTACCTTTTTTGACCCATTTCCATATGTACTGACACTGGGGTAGAAACATAAAGCATGATATGCCACAAAACCTCTAAGAGCATGAACTTTAACATCCACAGGAAACAGGAATATATTGGAATTAATAATATGGTATTTTTGCCATTGTTCATGCAACTTATCCATGCTCCACCTACAAATGCTTTCTTTCAAAGCAACTGTTGCTAGGTTGGACAAGATATACAGGACCATGGCAGAGACCCCATTCAACCTAATGAGAAATTATGGAACACTGTGCTGCTGCATACTCACTGCAATGCTATGCTACCAAGCTGTACAATGTTTTCAAGCTCTCATCTAAGCAAGTTTGGAAAGATTTAAGAACTATAATAAACAACAAAAAAACTAGAATAAATCTACCCTGACATTATGACTTTAGACATGCATGCAAAATAAAGTTCAATTTAAAGTAAAATGCATACAAATGTAGATATTTTGAGAAAGATGGAGTTAAAATTTCTCAGTAATTCAAACATTGTGTAAAGGTTGTCCAATGTTGTATGTTGTCCAGCAATGTACCTTTTGGCAGTGTCTGGTGACACATATGCCACAAAACATGCTGAACCGTGATTTTGTTTTATTTTTTCTAAAACAGCTTTAATCTCAATTTCTCTTTTGCATGCTCTTATTTGAGGGTGGTGAAAAATTAAGGCCTATTTTAAAACAGCTAAATTTATTATCAGGATATGGTAGGAGTGCTCAGGAAAGTAGAATAACAAACTACATCATATCATGGCAAGTTGCACCTGTGTTTCTTCCTCTTCTTCTTCTCTCTCTCACTCTCTCTCTCTCTCTCTTTCTCCTTCTGTCTTTGCCCTTGCATTGACTCCACACTCAGCTTCACACCCAGAATGTCATGGTATTTTCACTGTGTGTGTGTAGACTCCACGTATCAGCATATAACCATATCCCTTGACACCAGCACATGTCAACACAACAAAATATTTTGACTCCAGTACATCTGGAATCAGCCCTACTACAGCAGATCCCACCAGAGAGTTCACTTTGCCTCCATTCCAGGAAATAAAATGCATTTAAATGGGACGTTTTGGCATGGACCACATGTGTGCACCTGCATACTGTACGATATAATAATGCAGTGTTACAGTCTATGGGGAGCAGCCAATCAAAAGTCTGCCCTGACACTTGTGACATCATAGAGGTCAGAGGTCATGAGAGATGTCAGCAGTTTTGTCCAAGCTATGGGGACAAACATGAGGGGTTTTCATAGAAAAAGAGTGTTCACAAATCCTCACATTCTCAAACTGCTGTAGCAAAAAATCCAAAATGGTGACTTTCAGGAAAAGAAGTCAATGAATGTGTTTACATGCACAATAGTAATATAACCATCACTGAATTTTTTGCAGCAATCTGGCTATGCAAGTGGCCAGGTGAACAGCACACTCTAATTTCCAAGATTTCAAGAAATGCAATAAAAAAAATGTTCAGTACAAGTTACTGTTTTTGTTAATTTTTCTTTATCTGCGCAATGATAAATACAAGTTTCCCAGAAATCAGTAAAGCATATTTTAATGCTATTGCCATCTAATTGCATTGAATGACTACAATTTGAGCAGTCTGGAACCATATGAATGTGAAAATGACTATTATTCATTGTTAATACAGCCCATTACACAAAGTGCCTCACAACAAAATGTGACCTCTCCATTTAACCCATCCACACATGAAGCAGCGGGCACCTATCAACATCACATGGGGAGCAGTATAGTGGGATGGTACCTTCATCAAGGGTACCTCAGAATACCTGGGCTGGGACTTGAACCAGCAACCCTCTAATCACATGGGCAAGTCCCTAACAACTAGGCAACTACTACATGCCATTTTAACTTCCAAATAAATAGTTATCAGTAAATTGCAAGTGAAAGTGAAATTACACTAAGAAGTTCAAATTTTCCATCACATGTTGCGCTTCTCTGAATTTACTAGCAAGTGTTGCTGGTTCAGTCCCAAGCAATCCCCTTTTCTTCAAGTGTGCTAGCAGCAGTTTGAAAAGTGGCAGCATTGTTTTATATTACTCGGAAGAAGCACGTTAGCCTTCACCCTCTCACTATAGTTGTTATAACGTGAGTCCTAGCTAACAGGTGAAATTGGACGTGACCAAAATGATAAAAAAAAATCTAAGAGAGAAAAATAAATCTGAGTATTGACTCATTTGTTGAATGGGTATTGCTCAGATCTAATCTTTAGCAGTTATTACTGCAGTGGTGCTTAAAAGTTTGTGAACCCTTTTCATGGCCGTTTATTTTTTAAGAAAAACAATACAGCATTGAATATTAGCAAGTGGCAAAAGTGAAGGTTTGCATTCAGTATTTGGTAAGACCTCCTTGTGTAGCAATTACTGCAACAAAACGTTTCCAATAACTCAGTCCTGCACAATGGCTTTAAGGAAATTTCTCATTCCTCAATACAGACCGCCTTCATCTCTGGGATGTTGGTAGTTTTTCACTTCTCACTTCTGACTAAGGTCAGACACTTATGTAACATTGCATAATCCTCCTCAATAAAGAAATTACCAGGTAAAATAGTTTTTGTCTCATTTGTTTTATCAGGTATACTTTATCTACTTTTGGGACTTGTGTAAAAGAGTATTAGAGCAACAAGATATTAATATTTAATCTTTAAACCCTTCAGAAGCTTGGAGATCATTTTTAAAAGTTTTGTCTTGAATCATTTAAATGTGGCATAATGTGTTGGGAGCCTTTTTGTTGCGATTATGACAATGACACTTTTGAGCCCTTGAAGCCGGGTGCAATTTCTACTCCACTGGATTCCAACACATGTCATGCATAACTGTCAGACTGCCTGATAGGTTATTTGCTTAGTTGTCAGAGGAGAAAATAGTTGAAACAGTTAGGAGCAAGCTGAAATCACAGAGCAAATAGAGTATCTTCACGGTGATAAAGGAAACACTTAACGTTGATCAATTATTGATGGGAGTGCAGTCAGTCAGGCTTACCAGATTAAAGGAATAATTGGACTGAGAGAGTGAATTCACTCAAAGCAAGTCTTCAGTGTCATGATAAGTAACCTAAAAAAAAAAATGGCTTAAGTTCTACATACAGTATAGCTATGTTATATTGCATATAATGCTTTACTGTATACTCCTAAAATACTGACCCTGTTTACACTATTATAGTATACTATCCATTATAGAGGTGCACAATTAGACCATGGCCCATCTGTTTTCATGCATAGTTCGTCTTTCTGCCCTCTATCTCTTTCATTATTGATTTCTGATTTCTGACCACAGAACTGATGGTATTTGAGTGGTGGACTATACTTAATGCAACAGTGACAAGGGCATGGTAATGTGTGCTGTTCTGGAATAAGTGTCAGGTACAGCATTAGTATCATTTATAAGTTGAGAGTAGTCTGCCAGCAAAAAATATCCTGACCAAGAGAATACAGGATGGTAAAAACAAAATGCACATCAGTAGGTGGCCCACTGTCTCTAATCTGTTTACACTTGAAATTAACATCTTTTTAGGGGATCCAATAAGAAGGGGTGAACAATCATAGTAACAGTTTTGAAAATGTATTAGGACAGAAATATTTTTAAATGATTAACATATAGCCATTAACACCTGGAATGAGCAACCTGCATCACCACGGACCATATATGACTTACTATGAGCTTAAAAAATTTAACAAAACGTCACCACTTCAGGCAGCTACACACAAAACCAGGGCTGACTTCCTAGAATCATATTCCTTTTTATTTACAATTGCAAAATTTTTGATCCATACTTTTATCAGATCAGTGACTTATTCCTTAGTCAGTGTTTGAAAACCAACCCTTTTGTCTAAAAAGATACACATTGCAGTTTTGTTCATTTTGATAGCTCACAGTGTCATACTGTTTCATAAACCACATAGGCATGTCTGCACTAAGGTAATAAAGAGCTGGATATGGTTAAAGAGGGTTGGGAAAGGTTTGGGGATGTGTTTACAGAAACATAACTTACTAACACAAAGTGTAAGGTTTTAATTATGGGTGTGTCCAAATCCAATTTTTTACTTTGACAGCAAAAATAACTGACTTTACCCCAGCTCAAGACGCAAAAAGGTTTTTCTAACCCTCTTAATTATTCAGAGGCGTGTTTTAGATGAAACATGCAATTTGTCACGAATGGAAGAAGCTTGGATCCAAGTGCACACTCAGTAACACTTTTATTCGTCACTTCAAAAGGTAAGTCCATTGGGCAAAAAGGCAGAGTCAAAAAACAGTCCAAAGTCAATACTGGGGCAAACGGGAATCCTAAGGGCTAAGGCTATGGTCTAGGTAAACACGCGACGGGTCGGTACACAAACTATGGCTAAGGGTGCTATGAAAGCTAAGGCTAGGAAATATACTTAGAATCACTAACTTAGAAAAGGCTATGAAAACCGGCTAGGAATACTTAGGAGAACCTAACACCTAGTGTTGAGTGCGAGCCTCAGTAATGCCTCTCAGTAGTGTTTTAATAAATGGCAGTACCTCCTCCTCTACTCCTTCCGTTACACAATTAACGAATCTGAATGGCATGTCACCTCAGCCTTAAAAGGCAAGGGCACATGAGCTATTATATTAAATATAATATCATAACTATTATAATAGGGCATTTTATACTGATCAAACCAGATTGATATTCAGGGAGAAAAGGCTTGCTTCTAAGCCTTTCAAGAGCCAATAGTGCACTTTGAGCTCTTACCTGTGTTAGTAACGAGCAATAT
>JBBPDA010000105.1:4628344-4644179 GCA_037974385.1 Arnoldichthys spilopterus
TCAGATAAGTTTCAGCTTGTTTTTGGGAAAAAAAAGACCATTAAGTAGTCTGTGCAAAAGATGAAATGGACCACCAAGACAGGTATTGGCAAAAAGTGCAAATGCCAACAACCATCATAGTATGGGGATGCATTAGTGACCAAAGAATGAGTAACTTGCATATTTGTGAAGGTACCACTGATGTAGAGGTGCACATCGTGAATTTAGGGAGACATATGTCGACATCAAGGTGACATCTTTTCCTGGGACGTCCATGGAAGGAAGGAAGGGTGTGTTGCAGGCATCAAATGAAATTTTGTTTATATTTTCAATATACATTTAAGTTAGTCAATAAAAACATTAGTAATATATTTTATTATTGTATACTGTACTTTCATCAGTTTAATTAAGGTTTAAGAAAATTAACGTTTTTTGCAAAATGTCTTAACATTTCCAGAAATGGGGTGTGTAAAATAAAATATGACAGCACATAATATAAAAGTGTTATTTGTAATCCAGATTATTCGGATTAATCTGACTGAATGCTTTTGCAAGGCATTGTATATTCTGTCTATCCCATTTATTCAGATCTAAGAAAACCTCTTAAAATCTTCTAGAACCGCGCTGGAAAAAGCCAAGTGTTTCTCCAAGTTGGCTAAGTGTTCAGTTAAATCATCTTATGTTACTTTTCCATTGTGTCGTGCTTCTTGGAATGGAACAACAGCCTACAGTGCCTGTCTCTAAGAGCCAGGCACAGATACCAGTTGGTGGGAGAATCCAAGGAAAATCATTGTATGGTCAAAAATCGCCTATGAATACAGCCATTGCTACAAACATCTCTGTTGGAATGAAAGTCAACAGAAAATTTGAAATTAACTCACTTTTTGTATAATCAAGTCACTAATTCCATTTTATAGAGAACACATTATAAAGAAATAAAATAATTTCTTTCCTGTCAATTGTGGAGATGGAGTTACTCAATTATTTTATATTTCTTTCCCTGACATTAATTAACAATACCATCCAACAAACACTGCTCATAAACAAGGTGTGAAACAGCAAAGATGCATTGGGGTACAATTCAAAAATGACCAAAAACAATGAAACACGAACAGATGCTCAAAAAAGCTGCTTATGTACAGCAACATGTTACTTTCCAACATTTTCTGTGGTGTATACACACCTTTAATGATAGCAAAACACCAACCAGCTTTTTTAGGCAGTTCTGAAGGATGAGAGACAGTTTTTTCTTTTGTTTGCTTAAAATTAAATATAAAATGAAATGAAAGGAAGGTAGCTGCTTTGCTGCTTTTAGACCAGCAAGAGAGAGCATTGTCCACATGGAGGAAACGATGAAGCGCTACGCCAGTGAAGCCTGGAAAAATCTGTATTTGCTTATACTACCACCTAGTGACTAGTATCAGAACTACAAAAACAAAGTCAAGTACATTTTGTTGAGTAAGACTTATATTTTTATCACGAATAAAATACAAATCAAACAAATTGATCTCCAGACGTGCTAACATGGTCTTCTGCATCCATTATAATCTCAGTATATTTTCTTCAGGGAAATATAAAAAAAGGCTATTACATGTTTTATAGCACATTACACTCTCTCGTACCACCCAAACCATTGGAGCTGCCTCACAGACCAGTAATAGTGTGGTTTTCAGGTTCACATGCTGTAGACAAATGACATTTCTGCTGCAGAGGCAAACCATTAGTTTATCACCACCACATTTTTTTTGTCAGGACCTACATGCACAGGGGGTGATGGCCTATAGTATGCCTATAAACCCCTAAAAGGAGCACCTCTATGTAAAATCAATATGCATTTAGCATTGTTCTACTAGATAAATTAGTGTTTTTAATAGTCATAGTTTTTTATATTGCACAAAGTACACTACTTTTGAAACAGAGATTTGGTCTCAATATTGCACAGACTGTATTGTTAAATATCATAACCTCCCCCCAATACATAGCCTGTCAGCCATTAACACTAGCATCGTCAATCCTAGAAAAATAAGTCTTCTCCATTTTACAAGCAGCAGTAGCTACATACTGCATACAGTATATATATATATATATACATAAAATGTGTTTTCAGATACATACTGCACTACATAATACAATTAATCTCTTTCAGCATTAGTATCCCAGTACCACAGGAGCCACCTTGAGGCACTCACAGCACATACACAATTGACATGTATACATTCAAATCCTGTATGTGTGCCAATATGACATTTAAAGATTTTAACCATAATTTTCCACTTAATACAGGTGTAGATGATAAGTCAAGACATGTCTAGTGCCCGCGTTTTGCTCCTTTAATTTAGAACAGAAGCTATAACGCTAACATTTCTAACACTAAGTCAATTGTCACCTAAATTTCAAAAATTATTTTAGCTCCCTTTAACCACATTCAGCTCTTCATTAAGGTGGCACAGACCTGTGGGCATGGTGTAAGATATGGTCTGACTTACAGCAAATATGAAAAATTCATAATAATACAGAGCAGATGAACACTGCAGGCAGCCATTTGTGAGACCTGGGTCAGGAATCCGTGTTCGTGGCAATGGCAATAGGAGGGTCATGAACACAACTCTGACCCAGGATCAGTCCTCTCCAGGCATAATGTCATCTTAAACAGCTGCCAATCAATCGCACTGTGTTTCAAAACCACACTGACAAGTCTGCTCTAACAAAGGAACTGAATGCAGTTTGAGAGAAGTTCTAGGGATGTATGTGCAGAAACGATCTGGATGACTTCTAGCATCTGTGAGCCTAATGGCTCCATTTATAAATGAAAAACTCCAAACATGTGGGGTAAGTGGAAAACTGAGTAAATGAGATTTTCCAAACTATTTGATTCAAGTTATAAGTTTGTTAAACTGAGGAGATTTGCTTATGCACATACCAATGCAGACAAATGGACAAATCTGAAGTACTGCACTCAAAAATAGCTTTTATAAGTCATGAAATATATGGTATCATGAAGAAGTGAAGGACTGTTTGAAGGCACACAGGCTATACTCAGGAGGTTGCCCCCCCGACAAGCACAGCAAGCTGGAAAAGGAAGTGTGGGTGTGAGGCAAGAATACATTTCTAACATGGGTGGATTAAAAAACACTGGCATTATGGAAATTCTTAGAACTGAATGCTTCCAGCCTTTATGAGGTCTCTGGTTTTGGTGTAAACATTTTTGCTTCGTCCACGATTTCTCTTGCTGCTGTCAGGGCCACCAGGTCACTATGGAGAAGTTCCTGTACTAGAACTTCTCAAACATTCCTTTTCACACACTCTCAAACTCAGCCCCTCAAAAACAGGTTTCTGACCTGCTCATCCGTTTGTGAGGCAGGGCTTGCTTAAAGTGTGCTTAGCATTTTACTGTTAGCATGTCTGATGATTTGATCAGTCTCCGATTCCCCCCACTGTGAACTCCTGAGAAGAGCTCAGGTGCTGTTGCCTTGCTCTTGCTCAAACATTAGCATGGCTAGCTGGGATTGGGAGCCTATGCCTTCGTGGGTGCTCTGGAGGCAGCGGTGGAACAAGTCTTCACTAAGCTGTGGGTCACAGGTCCGGTTGCGGTAGGCCTGGCGTAGGGCTGGCTCCACAGCACGGAAGACATGCAGACCTGAGTACTGCACAAATACGTCATACACGTCCAGGTTCTCCAAGAGCTCCTCATTTTCCTGTGCATCAGCAGTCATACGCGTGCGAGCAGCCATGTAGTCAACATTGTAAAAGCATGCTTCCTCATATGCATAGCGGTCAAAGTGTCCTGCTTCACGCACCAGGTCAGGAGAAGATGGTGGAGGCCCATCTGGGTAGGCCACATGAGGATCAAAGTCCTGAAAGTGAATAGGGAAAAAGACCTGCCAGCCGCTGATTGCATTCATCCGGCAGCGGTTCAAGAATTCTGAATTGAGCACTGTATCAGAGGTGGCCAGGAGGAAGAGGGTGTCCACTGGGTGTTTCCTGGAGACAATGTCCAGGACGCGCAAGAAGCCTGGGTTCTCGGTCTTCACACTAATCCATGGTATTTTCACGTTGGGGTAGTGGTGCTCTACAGCCGCAACCTTGGCCTTTATCTGTGCAAACACATCAGTGGTGCCCACCTTTTGGGCCTCGGCAGGCTCGTACAGGAACAGGAAGGTAAGGACAACGTTCTCACCCAGTTCAAACAGGTTGGAGGCGCAGAGATCCAAGAAACGCAATGCTATGGGCCGATTAGCACTTGTCAATGGAAGAACTATATGTACCCGGGTGGCTTCGGTCACATAGGGCATGGGGATGATCTCCACCTGACTAAGGGGGCGCACCAAGTGAACACGGTGCTCAATGGCTTGCCCGTAGCCAGATTCAGTCATGGCCTGAAGCTGCAAGTCAAGAGTGTACTCCATGCCTCGTGTTGGATCAAAGCGTCGGTACCCATTGACTAGTCGCGGAGCGCTCAATTGTAGCACAGGGGAGTATTTCTTGTTGAGCTCTACTAAAGCCACCTGGATGATGTCAGCCACATCGTCACGGTCAGCACCATTCAGCTTGCACTTGGGTGCACCATCGGCACAGGAGAACAACTGCTCCTCAGTAAAGTAGTCCCAACGTAGCACCTCAAAGCGACTCTTGGGCTGAAAGGGAGGTGTAATACCAATGGGCCAAAGAACACTCCTGTTCCCATCCACAGCCACGTGACTAATGTTCTTTATCTCTGCCTGGAGTGAACACAAACCAAAGCATTCGAATAATTATCAGAGTAACTGAAGCATTATTAATAGATATATTTCCACTGTCAGAACTTGGAAATAATACTTAGAATTGTAAAACTTGAACTGATCAGTTGGACAGGGTTTTGCTTATGGGTCTTGCGGTCAAAAACTGATAACAGCAAAAGTAAGGGCTAAATCTCAAATGCCTCCAAACTCCCTATTAGGGCTGAACAATTATAGCAAACATTTAACTGCAAATCTTCTAATCAATATTCTTAAATTAATTCATATTATTTTTCAGAAATTAATGTTCAGGCACATTTTTTACAGACAAAACAACCAGCATATACTTTTTTGAATGAACGTAGTGTGCTAGGTGCCAGATTACTTGCTATTTTTTTGCCATGTGCACATGGTGTGAATGTTGCTCCTTTTTGATCCAGCTCATCTACAGGACAAGCCTTGTGTTAGGTTCAATTTCCACACATAAAACCTGCTGATGATGTAGACCATGGGTGCAAAAGTCTGGCCCTGAAGAGTATCTGGCACAGTATTGTGGATGAATCCCAAATAACTATTTGGTGGACATATTATGTACTGTTTGGGTGCAGAAGCTAGTTTTTCATTTTTACACAGTACACTACATAGGGAAAAAAGTGACATTTGAGATTCAGTCATAGTAATTTCAGTTCAAGAGGACCAGTTTAGTGATTTAGCTTATCTGTTTGTCTGCAGAGAAATCATTAAAGCATACTGGGCACTGGCCATCCAAGACCAGAACTTTTATACTTCTGTGCTCTCCTGGCAGAAGTAAGAACAGAAGGCGGGAAGAAGAAACATAAGTAGAGAGGGACAGAGTGATGAAGGGAGAGATGAGACAGAACTGGAGTTCCTCACTTGTAATTTCTTGATCTCCTCATACGTTTTCTGCAGCTCCTTTTCAGTAAAGTATCTGTGCAGGCGATACATCTGTTCTGGACTGCTCACTGGATGGACTGAGAGAGAGATCTGGAAGTCCGGGCTCTCCTCGCCACTCAAGTCCATGTTCTTCTCCATCTCAAAGTAATTATAATGAAGCCCCTGTGATATAAAACAACATATAAATACAATATGAACCTCATAGTCTTACACAGGCACATTTAGGTTTAGGACTTAAGGTTAAGAACTACAATAATCAGCTTCAATCACAATATTGCATATGCTTCTTCCGTATTCTCACTAAATGATTAATTTAACAAGTAAATTAACAAAGCTGAAAAACAGAAAGTTTTGCTTTTTATTGATTTCAGTTGGCCGGCTTATCATGAAATATTAATTCAATGCAAGGCAGTCTACATACCAGGAGTTAAAAAAATATAAATTTAAATTACAGGTCCCTATGACTAAGCAGAACATGTTCTGTTATTAGTTTACGGCTATGCCCTGACAACCTACCCAGGGTCAGTAAACCCCTGGAGATAGCAGTAATGCTGTTTTAAACGTCTCGTCCTAATCACTCTAATTAACTTAACGACTCTCAGAGGGCCAACCCGCAGAGAGCAGGAAGTCCATTCGCTTGGGGCTTACTCGCGCCAGGGGCCAGTCAGTCAGTTAGGGTAATCCAGCTCACAAGCTCAGTTTCAGATCCAAACCTCTGCGAGGGGTCTGAAACGTCCAGGTCACTGCATTTGCATTACAATATTTTGGACAGACAAAGCTTGGACTGTTTGGGGTGTGACTACCCTATGTACCTCGCCACTGATGTGCTTTGCTTCGGTGGGACTGACAGCTCACAGGAGCTGTGATTCTGTGTTATGAAGGCAAACTGTATCTGCCCTTGTAATGATGAACAAGTATGGAAAGCAACAACATTAGCCAGTGTATGAGGGGTGCAGTGTAGGTTGTCAATATTAAAAATTCAGTCTCTTGGCTGTTAAATTTTCTTGTGGTCCGCACCCTCCTTAAGTTCATCTCCGCCATAGGCCCAAGTGATACAGCAAAGTACTGCAGCATAAAGCCAGGTCACAATATGTAAATCAGTCAACCAATATCACAGCCCCCAATGATGAAGCCCCCCTTTGCGCTGCACTGAACAAATGAGTTTGGAATATGAGAAGCAGACTCGAGAACAGTCGAAAGTTCTCCTCTCTCCTACTTAATGTTAGGTTTGTTCACAAGAGACAGCAGTTTAGACCAGTAATAACCAATAGTGCAATGCTATTTTTGCTAGCTTTACTATGGGGCTTTCAGTGTTAGATAACTGCCTAGCTAATGATGAGTTTATTTAAACACCAGAGGAGTTCGAATAGCCAGGCCCGCTCCATCCATCCCTTTAAATTTTTATTTGGATAAGTTTTCTCTGTCTTCTTCTTCTTCTGTCTGTATGTATGTATGAGTATGCGTCTGTCTGGACAGAGACTACAGAAAATAAGCATTTTCTAAAGGCATAAATGCATATCAGCATTACTGTAATTACCTGAACAGTAGGGGTGTAGCAATGATTCGATCTGTAGCACAAAATAGCGCACAATCGGATTGAAAAATTGATGTGTTTCCTACTCCACAATTAAATGTGTTTGGTTGCTTGTGGTACTGAGAAATTGCTTTTGCTCATGACTCTGCTGCTGTATTTGACCTTTAATACTGAAGTGTTTAAATGTGCAAGTTCATGGAAATGTAGCAGATCATTGGCTAAAACAATTGGAACAGATCAAATCATGATAAAACTTGTGATTTACACCCGCACTGAATTGTCTATGTTTGGGTCACAGTGAAGTTAAGGCAACAGAGACAAAGCTATATTATAAAACTTTGTTCTTTTGCATCGAAGCACCCATGCGCTTTTCCTCCCAAATGGTCTGAATTGTTTATTCCCATTTAGAAGCACTAGGGGAACCTTTAGTGTTCTAAAGAATCCTTCAGGCACCTCTGTTTTTTAGGCATACAGTTGAGTAAAATCATCAAAGGCTATTTGGAGCACAAAGGACCTAACCTCCATGCCAAAGCAGTGGAGTCAGTATAATCCTTTGAGGAACCAGCCAAGATAACTCTGTCAAATCCCATTTACTACACCACCATGTAAACACGCAACACACACTTACACATTTTGCAATGCATCTTGTGAAATGTTCTGTACATGTGAAGTTGGGAATGCAGTTTACAGAGTTTTGCAATCATATGACTACGTGTTAGCAAGCGCATCTCTGCCTGAAATTGAGACTCCAGCCCAAAATACAGTACACATTGATCAACTGGATCATGTATTGCTCTTTGCCCCCTCTGCATCTTGATATGAAACAGGGCACCTTCTCATAGAAGGCAAAGACTCTTGGGTAATGTGGTTTCCTGCTGACACCCGAGAGCTGAGACTGAAAAATGAGTTCACTTGTGACCAACATAAACATGGCCCTCTCAGGGAAACCAGCAACATGAAAAGTTTACTTTATCAACACTGGTCTGCTTTTGGAGCTAGGCAGGATGATCCATGCCAAGTTACAAGCAGGGACACTATCCTTCCAGTACCTATCCTCCTCACATCCTCACACCGCTGCAGATGCTACTTTAGCCAAGGCTAATTTGATTCTCGTGACAAGAATGAATTACAAGTACCTCAGTCTGGCCAAAGAAGTCCTTGAAGAAACAGTACAGTGCACTAATTTTTTCCACGGTACACTTGTTGGGACACTCAAATTAAGCTTAATAAATATTCTACTTCTAGTACCTCTGGTATGAATAACTGAAATAATAATTGAGGGGTTTTTGTTATCCCTTTGGACCCTACCAGAGTGTATACATGCAATTTCTCAAGTCACCCCTTTTCTTTTAACGAATGAAGCCAAATAAGTTTGTAAAAGATTCTAAAATGCAATAAATCATTCAGACAAAAAGAAATAATCTTAATCTATAGTCTTAACTACTGGACACCATCCAAGGAAAAAGGCCTGTCCTCAGTCACTCATTTAGCCCCCAGAGCTGAGAGATAAACTGAGATAGCAGACATCGCTCATTAATATAGAGAAGTCCTACAAGATATAAATGGCCATATCATAGTCTGTACCAATTTAATGTAAAATTATTAAAGTTATTAAAACTATTAACGTTACTTTTCTCATAAAAGGAATGGAACTTGGACCACTAAGATAGCAATTAAATATAAACATAGGCCAAGAAAACATTTGTATCATCACCACTATCTGGGTAAGCAAAGCATATCTCCTTGTCTGATAATGTTACAGACAGGGTGCCTTAAGGGGGAGGTTAAGACAATTCCAAGGATCCAGCACTAACAGGGGGCCCCTGAAAGAACAATTCAATTAAATTCAGTTTTATTTATACAGCGCTTTTTACAAATGTTGTCACAAAGCCGCTTTACAGAGTCTGGGTCCGAGCCTCTAATGAGCAAGCCAAGGTGATGGAGGCAAGGAAAAACTCCCTGAGCTAGAGAAAGAATCCTTGGGAGGGACCAAGACTCAGTAGGGGAACCCATTCTCCTCTGGGCAACACCGGATGGCAGTAAAATAAAACGTCAAAAGATGAGAAACAGTCTCAGGTTATGAAGGCGGTGTCAGTTATGGTCCATAAGTTTCATGGCTAAGGTGTAAGCGGGAATGAAGGAAGCCCCACTGGTGAATGGTAAAAACTGGCTGGAACGCCTGGTAATGTTTGGGATAGTGAAAATTGTCTTCAATTTGAAAAATTTAATTTGAAAAAATTAAGGTTGAAATTTGGCCTACTATGTCAAATGTTCCTAATATTATGTTAATCTATCCATTGAGAAGTCAGAGATGTATATCTGTAAGTATGAAACTATGGAATATTATTGTTAAAAAGGTAGGGAAAGAAGTGCCAAAACATATTACAAATGCAACAACTAAGACCTCACTGATAAATTCATCTTACCTCATGTTCCTCCACACAGCTGATCCCAACATAGTCGATGATACACCGCCCAAGCCACTCATCTGGCCTGACGCTAACAATGTCCATTCGGCACTGCTCCAGGAAAGGCTGGAGTTTCAGCAGCAAGGCCCTGGACATGAGAAACCCTGATCCACTGTGGCAATATTTTCCTTGGCCATCACCTCCTATAAATTCCCCTGGACGGCCCATATAGAGCAGGTGGTCCATGCTCAAGTGGCCTACCAGTGTCTTCAGCCTATCAGGCTGAATGTAGGTGTCATCTTGTAGGAGGTAGAACCAGTCATACTCTGTAATGTGATGTTCTAGGAGATAACGCACAGTCTGAAACATGTTTGGCACGGGACGCTCGTCACCGTGAGCCACTACAAACATTCCATGTGGGACCTTGCGATTGCGAGTGCTGGTAAAGAAGATAAGGCGGCCGTCCAAGTGGTGGTTCAGGGTACGGTTGGCAGCAACTGCGAGTGTGTTCAAGTTGTTCTTGCTGGTCATAACTGCTACAAAGAGCCGCTCACGGATTCCCAGTTCTGTGCTGGCATACTTGGCCCTGAAGGGGTACAAAAAAACAGTTGTTCACAGGGTGTTCTGACCTAAATGTAGCATTTTACAGGCTATGAAGTATTCTGTAGTGCAGCATTGTACACCTCACCATCACTGGTTTGACAGAATTCACAATTTTGTATCATTTCCATGTTGTCATTCATCAGTGTTCTCTCACTACCATACCCAGCATGCACTACGCCAATACATCACAATAATTGGAATCACTGTGGCACTTAACAAATCCTGACTTCTAGCCACTTATCTAATACACCTGTGGTGCTAGCATTAGTGACAGGCAAACCTCAAGTGGATGTCAAAGCTTTTTATTTAATTCAGTTAAAACCAACTGGTGAGAAAAGTTTCCATCAGCCCACGTCAGCCCAGTCCTGGCCTTAAAGGCTCATGCCGTGGACATTTTAATGTTTTCACTGCTAACAACACACCTGATCCAACTAATCAGGTCATTTAAACCCCCTCACAGAGCTGAAGTGTGTGCGTGTGTTAAAGCAGAGAAAACTCTCAAATGTGCTGGTCAGTGACCTTCTAGGATCAGGATTGGACAACAATTTTAGTCTTTTAAAATTGACTTTTCCCTTCACAATATGCCATCATATGGGTGTTTAACCAGAAAATCTCAATTTAGAGACTAATGTGGGACCAGAAGCCATTTCTATCATAAGAACTAGGCATCAGCTTGGCTAAAAATAAGAAATTGTGTCATTAGTTAACCTTGTATCTCAGAAAAGGCAACTTTATATGAGCCAAAAACAATGTACATTAATGTAACAACCTTTTACAAGTGCTTATAGATTATTTATTTTGGCCCTATGATCGCACAACGTAAAGGGTTTATTAGTTCCTACATACAGGAAGTAAACAATTATTTATTTTTAATTATATCAAGGAATTATGTCTTGCTTGGACATGCTTTTATCAATCCATACAGCATTCCTTTTGGTAAACAGCATGAGTCATATTACTGGCAAAATAGCATGGTATTAAATGCTGACACTTCCTTAAAGAAGTGTTTCAGGCGTGTTTCAGGCGAGAGTTCTCACTCAAAACGACTGTTAAAATGTATGGACTTGCTATGGAGTAACTCAGACCACATGCTGGAGGCTTGTTAAAGATCTTTGGGATTGTAAAAAATAGTGTGCTCAAATTTATAAATATATTTTGATTAAGAAAATATAAATTATACAAAAAAGATGGATGGTTATTTTAAGGTTAGCACAGAGTATTTAAATGCAATACTGTTCAAGTTGACCCTAATTATCACTTAATGAAATTTATGTGTTGTGAAAATGGATTGATCTGAAGGTGGTAATTAATCTGCATTGATTTTGGAATGTTAGATAATAGAATAATAGACCGGTTATACCGGTTATATAAGTCAGGCCTACTTGACTTATAGGTTATAAGTGGCTATAATACAAATTGACTGCTAAAGCCTACCGACTTGCCTTGGAGTCAAATATTTAGACCACATGTTGGAGGCTTCCACTGCTAAACCTCTGAGCCATGACTGACAGCTCACTTAATGTGACCCGATGACACCATTAGGACGCCAGTGCATGAGAAAAACAAGGATAAGGATCAAGGGTTGTCTGCTACTGGTAATGGGGTGAATGAACTGGTCACGCAGTTGCTCCCATTGCTCGTCCCTAACTGCCCTCGTGCACTCTGCTTCAGTACACGAGAAGAAAAGTGCGAGCACGGGAAGAGGAAACACTCTTCAACAGGGCAAGAAATTTTAAGTGGAGTAAGGTAATTGGCTTTAAATTCACAATAAATAAGGGAGGCTCTAACAGAGGTGGACATTTCAGGTCCGGAAAGTAAAAATCCCCTCCACGATTTTGCTCCAACTGTTCCAACTTTTCTCAGGCTGCAGAGCAGCACCGGCGGCATTTAGGCAGTTGCAGCAAACTCCCGGAGTGGATTTTTACTTTCTGGACCTGAAATGTCCACCTCCGTTCTTATATGTTGGCGGTGGCACCAGGAAAGCGGCTCCAACGTCTTGACGCACACGAGAGACTGGCAGCACAGGAGTGGGCTGGCAGACGGGTGTGGACGAGAGTGAAAACAAGGGGCAAAACTGAACCACAAGCCTAAGGTGTGGATGAAGAGGCGGACGAGGAGACGCCTCTCCTACCTGAAAACTTTTTTGGGCGGCCCCTGCTGCGCGGGTTTGTTGTACGGGACTATCCGTGGCTCGAAGTCTTCTGCTCCTGCGTCGCCTTGCTCCGCCGTCCCGCTGGATATGGAGCTAGGCTTGCGGGCTCCCTTCAGGCTTCCCGCTTGGGCCATCAACATCAGCATCTCCTCGGTAGAGCCGAGCGCGTCGCCGTCGCACGGCTCGTCCACCCACGTGACGCTCAGCAGGCTGAGGGTGAAGCCCAGCGAGATGCCCACGATCACCGGCCCCATGGGCCGCGCCAGCGCGATCAACATCGAGAGCCTCATGCTTCAGCGAGGCGACACGACACGATCCAGTCTATGGCATATACGGAGCTTGTTTCGACAGACTAGCTCGGCTGCGCTGCTCTCTGACGTGTCACCGCTCGGAGCTCCGCCTCTACGCTGACGTCACGCCATGTGCGCTGGCGTGTGACGGAAGCACGCACGGTGAAAGCGGCACGTAGCGTGCCCCAGTCGAGCTCTGTACGCCATATACACTGGGCACCACACTCTCAGTACTGGAGGACAATGTTCTACCAAATGCCACATTCGGGTTCTGGGCTAATGTTCACTAGATCATCTTAGATCAGATACCCCCTCATTTTTGATGGTCATAGTCACATAGATCAATACTCCAGAGGTAGTTTGTGAATGCCAGTATTTAGGATTCTCTAAATTGCCCAATAGGTTTGTGTGTGAGTGTGTCTTTAGTCTTTAGATGTAAAGGAAAGAACAATCACAGAGAGACTGAGGAAGACAGTTCTTACCATTTCCATTTCTTACCCACTTCTCATCATAATTAAGTCCAACCACATCCCTACTAGGCGTTTCCCAATCCCACTGAAGCACTTTTGTACACACTGAGGTTTTTTTTTTAGTTTATTATTATTATTATTATTATTATTATTATTATTATTATTATTATTATTATTACCCACTTTTCTCCCTACTTTAGTCCAACCACATCCACATAACTAGGCAGATCACACAATGCCAACAGGATTAGTCCTAGCACTGAAGCCAACCATGCATTGCTAACACAATGTCATTAAACAGACACTTAGAGGAAAACCCTAACTACCATTTGTTTTACTTCAACTTACAGATGCCTTGCTGTAACAGGGGAGAGGGAGGGCTGCTTATACTGTTTTGGACTCATGGCTATGAATGGTTGTAGCACAGAAGATCTAACTTGTGAATTCTCCATAAGACCAATGCTTTGGTGGCTGCTCTTAAAGGCTCTCTTAATAGAGAACATCATAATATAATGCAAATTACTCCCACTGAGCAAAGTTACATCCAAAAGATGCTGAAGAGACATCTGCTCAGGGTCTTCTGAACATCCATTGTTAATGCACACAGTGATAGCAATAAAAACATTGTGAAACAACAGAAACATTTCCCCCAACTTATTTTAATACCTGTAACCAATTTTCTTGCATGTTTACGGACATCAAAAAATCACTTAGCAAGGCATTCAAATATTGAACTGATTGTCCAATAGGAATCTTATAGTTAGACGTCCAGAAACTGACTTGCATGTTGTGCAGATGTACATATATGGTCATGGACTGATCGATGCAACATTGGTTCTGTTATTAACAATATCTTTTTCTGCCTCATAAACCACAAGCCTCTGTAACAATAGAATTATGGGACTGGAAATTATCCAGTGTTTCCACTCTTCATATCTGAACTGGGTGTAGCATGTGGCTTTTGGATTCTGTTTGGATACTATCTGTAAATACTATGGTTTTTGCAATCATTAATCAGTGTGTTCTTTTTTTAATGTTGCACACCCACAAGTCAGGTATGTACCTGATTTGCAACCACTTTCTGATTTGGAAAGATTTTGTGCTCACACAAATCTGAAGAAATGAAAAAGGAAAAATCTTTGTGTCACTTTAGGAAAAGCATAATGCTAGTAAACCCTTAGAGTAGAAGTCTTCAATTACGTAGATGCAGCCATATGTCAAGCAGTGAGGACGCTGAGTTGTGCGCTGTGTTTAAGGCTGTAATTTTAGAGAAAGCGAATATGGTCCTCATTCAGAAAAGCACCTGGAATGCTTAAGTTTTGCCTCGAGGCAGCATGGGGCCATCTGTCACGATGTGAAGAGAATGTGTCCATGACTAGTTTCAAGGAATGTGAGGACACTTTTTTTAGGACACTTTAAAAGTATCACTAAACAACATGGTAGAAAATGTATAGTGATAATGTGTCAACTACTCTAATTTTTAAAGTAAAAAAATACTTTAAAAGTCCAATTTTTCTTTTGCCTTTCCACAATATCCAGGCATTTTTGCTAATTATTTGGACGTCACAACTCCAGTTGTATTACAGGTCTTAGACTACATGTCATTAAAGAATGCATCCTCCCTCTTGGTGGAAATACTTCTACCAGTTTACCATACAGTGTGTGAACAAAGCTTTTGAAAGTCTGATTCTGCTGTTCTGTAAATCAATACTAACTTTTATTTGATATTTATACACATGCCTGCTTGATCTTTCTTATGAAGAGTGAAGAGTGGAGCAACTATTCCAGTGAGTGGTTTCACCTGTAATGCAGCTTTTCTCTTTAACCCCACACACATACACACATTGTAATATAATGTCAGGATCTGAGCCACTTTGACAAAGGTCTTATTGTGATGGCTAGATGACTAGATGAGTCAGAGCATCTCCAAAACAGCAGGTCTTGTGGCATGTTCCAGGTATATAGTAATTCGTACCTACCAAAACTGATTCAATGAAGGACAAATGGTAAATCAGCAACAGGGTCATGGGCACCCAAGGCTTACTGATGCATCTGGGAAGTGAAGGTTAACTCATAAAAGATAGAAACTGATTTGCATTTCATTGAGTGAAATATATACACAATCGTCCTAAATGTACAAACCCCATGTTTGATTCGATTCGATTCAGTATGTGCAAACAAGCATGATGGCATGGACATGTTTTCTTATCCTACTTTCTGATGTTTTTCCCCATGAGGGCCACATCTGGTACCTCTTTACTCTCTCTGCTAGTGGCTCCTTTTGAAGAGTTTTTTATGACTCCTCAGTGCTGTGATCAGTGTGTGTGTGTGTTTTCTCATTCATTTCATTCTAATATGATTATATTTATGTATGTTAATATCAAATTGTTTAACTCAAGATGTGTGATTTCTCCTGCAGGGTCCCCATTAGTCTAGTACATATTTGCTTTTTTTGCTGTCAAACATGAATGTAAATGGTTGCTAATGACATAATGATGCAAATAATCTGCAGCACACTCTTAAAAAATGAAGGTTCCCAAATGTGTTTTGGGTTAGATCTACAGTTATAGGAACAACCTTTAAGGCCAGACACCAATAATAGCTATGGCAATAAATCTTTGCCAGATGATTACTGACACTCTCACAAATATTTTTTTGTATTTGAGGATTCCATCCATCCATTTTCTAAACTGCTTCTTCCGTTTCCAGGTCATGGGGAAGCTGGAGCCAATCCCAGCTGACTGCGGGCCTAAGGCGGGGTACACCCAG
>JBBPDA010000105.1:4648209-4684065 GCA_037974385.1 Arnoldichthys spilopterus
ATATATTTAACCTCCTGAGACCCGGCCCATTCATTTATGTCATTTATAGTGGACATTCTGTTCACCTGTATCTTCCGTAAGCATTTGGATCAAGCTCTATAGTATTCTGTAGAGGACATCCTGGGCTTTCCAGTGATGTGTCATGTGATGGGTTTGCATGCTGGAAACTTTGGTTTTTTTCTCTATCAATATGGCCACCATACCGACAACAACATTTTATGGAAAGAGAAGAAGAAAGTTAAATATTCTTTATCTATTGCTATTTTTACCATGATAATTATACATATTCTTGTTTATTAACATGTCAATAACGATATTTTTAAATCTGAAAACCAAAACTTACCATACCATGTGGACAGGGTAGTGAATGGTCAATTTTGAAATTACACATACTATATAAAATGTTTACATTTTTTAAAAAAAAGAAAGTAAAATTAGGTTTAAAATTAGCATTGTAAGGTTGTGCATTGTTGTCTGTAGAAGTACGAAGAGCTCCAAATAGTTCTACCCTGTTATATATATATATATATACCATTCACTACCCTGTCCACATGGTATGGTAAGTAAGCCACAAAAGCAGCCCAACACACATATGTCCACATATATCTTACAGAACATTAGCACCACCCATTCACAATGAAGTTGCAAGAAATGTTTCAGGCTGTGTTACTTCTTTTGATTGAAACAAATTTACACACAATGTACAGACAATTTTAACTTAAAAACCTTATCTTAAAGACATAGTAACAAAAGGTTAGAAAATGATTATGTGGGAATCATTTTTGCCAATAATGTGTGTAATACATAAATCATGAATGTCATAATTGGACCTTAATACAGGAAAAATATAGGATATGGGCCCTTTAATCCAAAGTGGATATAAAAAGACTATGGTAGACAGAGAAATGGCTCATCTCAGACTGAGCCTTTATTCACAGAAAGATGTTTTAGGGGAACTAAATGTGCTTGATTCTATTGCATCACTTTTTGGAGAAGATCTCTTTTTGGCACTGAGTGTATAACACTAAGCAGGTAAGTATTCATTCCAGTTCATTGACCCAAAGTCCAGCTTGCACAGCCAAGAAACCATCCCACTTAGGGAGCAAAACAATGGGGTCAAAGGAGCAGGAAAGGACCTAGCAGGGGCTGGACAGAGGTGATTGTCCAGGCCTTATAGTGTTCAGTACTCAGAGAAAGCCATCACAGAGAGTAGTGGGCCTGGGCCCAGGCATTGTCCATTCATGCCCAACAGTTTTCATCTGAATATGGGGGTTGTTTACTGTCCCTGGAATAAATGCATGGAATGTACACCACAGTTTACCAAATAATGTCACTATGCTACCACCTCCCCTCAGTGGCCACGATCACATGACCCTGCAGCAGCTTCTTCCTCCTCAAGGGCTTCACTGTTACTGGTAAGAATCTGAAAGCCCTGAGCGACATAGAGGCTTTTATTATGGGATTCCACACTGAGGCTCAGCTGGGGCGGACTGTGTAAGGCTCTGCACAGGGCCTGCTTACAAAATACCATAGGATTTGATTAAGGGGTGCAAACATCCTCCCTCATAGCGACATGTCATGAGGTATATGTTTAGACCTAATTATGGTGGCATATCGTCACTGTCATATCAAAACCTATTATTTTCTCTTTTATAGGCAAAGGAAAAACATGTAGCTGAAGTAAAGAGATTTTGATCTAAATTGTTTAAGATCACTTGGTCCATTCCTCATTATACCTTTATACAAGATAAAGGAAAGCTGGCAGAGTGTCAAGAAATAAAAAACAATGTGGTCAACAATGTAGTGAACGTAGGTCATGTTTATATTTTATGAAATGTACAGTTTCCATAACATTTAGTATCTTTCTCTCTCTCTCTCTCTCTCTCTCTCTCTCTCTCTCTCTCTTATTTCTCCTGCACACTCACTCATAAACATAAAACACTCCAAATGAAATTGCACAGAAAAAATGGCCATCTTGCACAGCTGACCTCAGAACTAAAAGTCCCTCAGTGAAATTAGGTTACTTTACACTGATTCAATTAGGCCTGATTTGCACTTGAGACTCTATCTCCTTTTGGCGATATGCAGTCTATTTGTGCATATGCACCCAAAACTCTTTACCTTTACATTATGTTTGCAGATTTTCATCTATTAAAGTTTATTAGATTCACTGATTGCTAATAAAACTTTTATTTTAGCTACTATTGGCATTTAGTAATATACATCTTTGTCTGTGATTTTCCTGGAAAACACTTTTTATTAAAAATGACAGCATATACCTTAAGCAATAGGTACAACTGGCTTTCAAACATTTATTATTTCCCTTTATGTTGCAAACTTCTATTTAAAGTGTATAAATGTAGGTGTAAGTGTGTTTTCTTTGATGTTAGCAGGACTGGATTATTGGGGAAAAAAGCATTTATTTCTGCACATCATTATTTTTGCTCCATGCAGAGTCTGTTTCAGCTGCTAATCAGTTAATGTTTATGTACACAGATAAATTACATACATACATACATATGTATAAGTATACATGAACAAGTAACCAGCAACATAAAGAATCACATTTAAATGCTCCATAGGAAATGTTCTCATTTTGGCATTGTTTGCATTAGCATGACCATCACTGTTATAGTGAGCAATGGGTTTGCATAGCTCAGAAATATATTTAAATTTAAATTGAAGGTGAAGTTAATCTGAAAATGTAAACAATTTTGTTTTAATAACAATCAAAAAACATGTTTTGATTCTTCTATGACCACTGAAAATGCCTTTCTACAGAGACACTCAAGCCAGACAATGAAAACAAGTGGCGTGCATAAGCTGAGGTGTGGTAAAATAGCATTCTGTGAGAGCACATCTGGAAGTGTTTTTGGTCGATTATATCATACACTTAGACTTTACCAATCCACATGAAACTTGCCATGATTGCAGCTCCACATGGCTGATAGACAATAAGAGGTTTTCGTTCCTATGTGGGTGTGTCTCTTTTTGCTAGGAGCCCCTAAAATGGGGTAGGCACAATAAAAAACGTTTTGGCAATTATTTGACAACCATTTTGTCAAAATGGTGAAATTCGAATGGCAAGTTGGCCTCTAGGAGGGGCATGACCCCAGCTCATTAAAACTCATTTATGAAAAAGCGACACATAGTGAATAATGTCGCTGCAAAAAGCAAACACTTCACTAGCCAGTATATTGTGACATAAAGATTTAAACTTCACAAAATTTGCCACTCTGCATCACTGCAACATGAAAGTCACATTTTGTAAAATTCTGTCAATCCTTTCACTGTCCACAGACTTGCAAAAGGTAGATTGGATACTCTAAATTGCCCATTAGTGTCAGTGAGTGTGAATTGTTGTCTGTCTATGTGTTGCCCAGTGATGGGTTGGCCTCTTATCCTGGGTGTACCCTGCCTTGGGTCTGTAGTCAGCTTAAACTGGCTCCAGCTTCCCCATGACCCAAAATGGATAAAGTGATTTAGAAAATGACTGGATCGAAATTCCATCAATAGGGGGAGCTACAACTGACTGTATTTCAATAGCTCAAAAATGGCATAAGCTAGTTGCAATTATTGGCTTGTGGTTTTAAAACTCTAATGTTACATTTTATTCATTTGGCTGACACTTTTATCCAAAGCAACTTCCAAGACGTGGAGCAGAGTTGTGGGACCGTACCTTGCTCAAGGGTACCTCAGTAGTGCCTGAGCTGGGACTTGAACCTGCAACCTTCAGGTCCCCAGCACAGTGCTCTAACCAATAGGCCACCACTGCCCTAATGTAAATTTACAGACATGTCTGCCCCCAAGGATAATTTAATACAGCTTTTGCACAACAACATAGGTATTTATAGCCCATCAAAAAAGAGATATGTTTATTTTGAGACAGAAAAGTTAAAGGCCAGAGGCTTGAGTGTATAGTTTCCTCACATGCATGCTATCAATGAAAAATCCCTTCTGATGACATATCTTGAAGATGGGAGGAGCTTTTGGAAACCTGCAGCTGCTTTGGGGTAAATTTTTGGGTGGTGTACAAGAAGGGCTAGATGGGATCCACTGTCCTTTGTGTGTTTGAAAAACTGGTAAAGAAGGAAGTCAGATCTAATGCTGAAAAAGCTGGTTTTTTTTCAAGATATACTTTCAAAAGGGGGTTTTCCTAGTCTGGCTAGTTCAAGTCATAGTCTAGTTTATTTTACAAATAAATATAGTAAAATAATACAAATTAATATACAATCCTATTTTATTTTATTAATAATATAAGTAAAAAAAAATTTCTTGCAATACTATTGGCCTTGCTCATAACAATTTCCAAGGACCTAGCTTGACTCAACAATACATTTTCCCCCTGGTGGACACAAATGTATTTGCTTGGTTGAACAAGTGACCCGGCATAATCCAAGAGGTCTTTTCAGACATCTGTCCACCAAGGGAGATTAGGCCACCTAAATCAGGGATGACCCAAGGCCCTTCTCCCCTTTGCACCCTCCAGTTTCAGAAGGGCCTTGGGAGATTTGACTTTAGGATCCTACATTTATTCACTTGGGCTTGTACAAGTTCTTGCAGATTAGGTCTGCTTGATAGCAGCAAGACATTGATGTAGCCGGAGGGCCCAAGAGATTTGCCAAGGACAACATGAGGTAGAGCACATTTTTATGAAAAACATACCAGAAGTGACGGAGGAACATCATAACACAAAACCTTGAACATAAGACCTCACATCTAGGAAATAAAAAGAAAACACAGGCAGAGCTGTTTTTCTCATTTTGACTGACACAGCTTTTCAGCCTTCTTCTTCCCTTAGCCTTCTTACTTCAACGTATGCTGCTGTTAAGGAGTTCTGACCATCAAAAGACCTTGTAAGTTGTGCTGTAATTCTGTAGTGGGAATCTTGCGCACATAAGGAACCCCATTGAATCAGGACTTGAAATATGAATGCTACAGCATACAAGCCAACATTAAACTGGCAACTGAACTTACATCAAATCTAAAGTACCTTATACAAACCAGCCTCGCTTGTCAAACGTGGAAGCTAAGAAGCTCTGTCAGTAGCCTACAGTTAGACTGGCTGGTGTTTTTGTTGTTATGTTGATGTTTGAAAGTAGACTAACCTTCATGCAAGGTCATTTCAGTTAGCTTGTGGCTATCATTCAGGGGAAAATGTACATTTTTTCCAATAGAGGAAAGCAGCGTTGAACAAGATTGCATGATGCAGGACATCTGCTATCATATTATCATTATGAAGGGGGCATCATTTCCCAGCGGCCCCTTTGTGGTAGAAGTAATTTAGGATTTATCTTTTGAGATATTTTATTTTATGTGTGTAACTGGTCTGTGTTTTTTTGTGATGTTTTGTGTACTTTATTGTGTACTGTGTTTTGTCTGTCATTCTATGTTTAAAGCATAGATTATGTGCTTTCTATCTCAAAGTAGTCACTGGATTTTCCCTGTTCACTAGGAAAATGGGATTTATGCTTTTGAGTCAGTGAATATAACATTTTATTTAATGACATTCATTTAAGTCATCTTAATTTTCAACGAGGTTTCACTAGTAAAGTTTCATACACAAAACAAACTGTCTATTTTTTTGTAAATGGAGGTCAAAAATTTGGCCCATCAAGAAAGTGGCTCATTTATCACTGTGAACACACTCAATCACACACACCTCGTGAAAAGTGCACCACAATAAAATGAGACCTTTGCATTTAACCCATCACACATGCAGCTATCATCAGTGCCCAGGGAGAACTGTAGTGGGATGACATTTTGCTCAAGGGTACCTCAGTAGAACCTGGCTGGGACTTGAACCTGCAACCTTCTGCTCACAAGGGCAACGTCTTAACCCCTTACCCACTGCTGCCCATAATAAAGCCTATATGGGGCCCACGTGGACACGAACTCAGAGATTGCTCTTAATACAAATAAAAATGTTTATTACCATTTTATGATGATAAGTTGTGAAATGTAGTTAGAATTTGATTGGAACACCTCATCCCTTCGTGGATAGATTAAGAATTCATCTATCTATCTATCCATCCATCCACTGGTTAGATGAGGAGGCTGAAACTGCTACCCGGAGCACCTTTTAAGGCTCAACTGAGATTGGAACAAGAGACTTTATGGGCAGATGCCACGAACCGCTACAATGATTCATTTGGACTGGTGAATCGGTTCGACAAGCTTGTTTAAAAAGAACCGGTTCATCCAGGATTGGGACGTCGCTTCACAGTTCGCCGTCTCTGTCCACAAACTCCTCCAGGTACCGAGTGATCGCGGACACAGCGGAAAGGACGTCAGCGAGGGTGGAGCGCGCGCACGTGCCACCAGAGTACGAGACGCTCCGCGCGCGCCAGAGTTTGCGGAAAGTGAAAACACGAGCCGAGCTGAGTGGTGGCCGAGTTTGCCACTGGAGTATAGGCTGCGCCCATTCGTGCCGAACCACGCGCTCTCGTATCCACTCGTCTGCGCGCAAATGTGTCCAGTGGCTGGTCGCGGGTCAGGGATGGACGCGGTGAAGTGTGTGTGGACCGCAGGTGCGCTGGAGCCGCGCACTTCTCCTGCCGCCCTGCGCCGCTGAGGCTCCTGCTTGATGATGAAGTCCCCGACGCGTGCGCGCCTAGTCCTGTTTCTCATTCTTACAGGTCCGTTCAGCAGGTTCCACCTGCCGAGGAGGTGAGTTCCAGCTGGAAGCTGCCTTTGTCTGCGCACATAAGCTGTGTATGTGTGTACATATGAATAATGTGACGGTTACTAAATTAGGAAAGCAGTGTATCTATCTGTCTGTCTGTCTGTCTAACTTACTAATACATCTTTATTCCACACCTTTCCATATTTATCTGTCTAACTAACTTACAAATCTTTATTCCACACTTTTATTCCACCCTGTCTTTCTGTCTGTCTGTCTAATCAATGGAGACGTTTCAGAAGAAACCTACAGCTTCAGAAACACATTGCTTGCACAGCTGCAATCCTGTGTTTCTGCAAACCTTGTTTACCAGAAGTTTCCCAGCCTCTACATTTATTACTGAAGTGTTGCTGCACCTTTTCTCTTCACGTGTGTCTGCAGTATTCAAATTACACTCTGCATGAATTTATTTAATTGGGAGATTTGTGTTGTAGAGTGTGTCTGACTATGTGCACAGTATAGATAGGGATGGGATAGCACTGCATTGATGTTTTAGCTCTGAAAAATACACCAAGCATTTCTGATGATGTGTCTGTCATTCTGACATAGGCATGCTGATATACCTCACATAACAATACAACATAATTTTTTATTCCTTAAATGAAGGCCTGCAGAGCTCTTCAGGGACCAAACAATACAGTAAAAAGGCTGAATTAACAGTGGCTACAAGCATTTTGGTATAGAGCGTTTCATGCACATTGAAGTAGTGAGTTTATTTATGTTTACAGTAGTACAGATATGTGAACACAGGGGACTCATTGGATACTGATTTGGTTTAAATGTGTGTTTTCACATAAACTATTGATAAAGTAGAAATATATTATTATAAATAATGGGTTGTTAATAAATTTGACTAGCTGTATGGTTTTTAAAATAGCCTGAGGGCTTTTGGGGGAATTAAGCTTCCTTTGCTACCCTGTAATTTAAATCTTTCTGTCTGTCTGTCTGTCGGTCAATTTACCAGCCTCTGTAAACCATGTATAATTTACACAGTCCAAAAAGGCATATCTATGCTGTTTCAAACATGACATGATGGGTTCTTGGAGCAGTACCACAGAAGAACTTTTAATCTCTAGGTTCTTTACCAGTATAAAGTTTCTTTGCAGAGATTTGTCATAGTCATTTACATATCTTGCTAGGAACCCTTTCTGTCACCCTAATTTTAAGAGTGTCAGTCTGTCTGTCTTTCTACTAGCTGCTTTCTGTAAACAGGGAGGACCTTTCACAGTCCAAGCAGGCATATCTAAGAGACAAACAAACATGGCTACATACTGCAGAAGATTAATTAGAAGGAATTTATTACCTTTACGTTCAGGTTCTTCTTGTATTTCCAAAACAGAGAACTGGTTCTGCAGAGGCATTTATGAACGGCATGATAATGGTGGGTAAATGAGGAGTGTACAAGTCCCAAAGAAAAATTCACTCTCTGAGGAAAAGAGTGAGCGAGAAAAAAAGAAAAATAGAGTTAAGAGCCTTATGTACTCCACTCATAGGTGACAGATCACTTAACTGCTACTTGCAGACAAGGTTTAGATGTGGAGGAACTAGATGTAGTCCACTGCAGTCCATATGGCCACCGTAGCAGCTCAGAGAAATTCATTAAATTTGGTGTGCTTCCCAAGAATGTGTTAGTAATGCAGCATGTCAGTTTTATTAGTTTGAACCTTTATGTCACAAGATATATGCTAGTGAATTGCCAGATTTTTCCATTGATGTTATTCACTAGATGGTGCCAATTTAATGAGCCAATTTCCTGTCAACTACCTATAGAAATTTGCTATGCTTTGGTGAAACGAGTTGCCTACAGTAATTTAGGGGTGCTAGTGCAAAGGGACAAGCCCACCAAAGGTCACCAACATTTTATTCTGTATGAGTCATGTGTGGCAACAATCACACCAAGTTTCATGTGTATTGGTAAAGTTTAAGTGTAGGAGATTGCCTACGAAAATCACAAAAAAACATTGTTACATACTATTTGATCATGCTAATTCTCAGTCACTTCAAAACAACTTAGTTTGATAAAGAACAGCATTATACAGTGTCAGAAACCACATAAGCACATTTGTTTAGAATTGCAGATTGGTGGTATTTAAACGTCCATTACTAGTTAGCTATATTGGCATTGTAACTTCAAGGCAAAACTTTAGAAGCCATCTGGAGACTGGAGATCTTTGGAGACTGAAGACTTTTCAGCTGATCAACTGCATATAGGACAGGGGAAAGATATATTTGATTTCTGACCTCATTTTAACACTGTTGTCTGCTCCACTAACTGCAGCGTGGTGGGCAGCCCTCTCATGATGGACCCCAACAGCATCTGCAGGAGGAGCAAGGCTCCATTGGGCACTCACTCTGAGCTGTGTCAAACAAAGCCCGAGATCATCCAGGAAGTGGCCAAAGGCACCCGGATGGGCATGCGTGAGTGCCAGCACCAGTTCCGCCAGCACCACTGGAACTGCACCAGCCACAGCAAAAGCCTGGCCAAAATCTTACAGCAAGGTAAGGATTGCTTTCACTTTTTCGGGGAAGAGGGGAGCGGAGGAGGGGTGATTATAGCCACTAAGCTGCTGCAAAAAGAAAAGGAAAACAACAAAGGCAAGTTTTCCTGGAAGGTACGTATTTCCAAAACAGTGCTTTTTTTTCACATACAGCACTGCTGGAGAGGTTTGGAAAGCATGCATGTAAAAAAAGAGGGGGGCCTTAATTACTTCTAAATGTCTTTCATATTTTAAATTCCTGGAGATTAATATAAGTGTGATGTTTTTTTAAGAATTACGTCATCATATTGTATAATAAAAATATTCAACATTATTATTTTTGTTTGGCTCTGCTTTTGAGTCTGTAAAAACATCTCTGAGAGGTCAAAAGATGGAGCTGTCTCCAGCTGAAAGAGTGAATTCTCCTGGTAATATAATCTACTTTAATTCCCAGAAAGAGAGTCAGGCTGGAGCGTTTTCCCAGGCACTTGCTGACATGTTGACCGGCGCATGGCTTTAAAGGGTCAGCTCTCTGCTTAGTCAATGCTTAGTCACAGCTTATTCAGGCCTGTCTGGGTTTCAGGCTCACTCAGAGAGTAAGAATATGACAGGAAGTCTTCTGACAGTTTACTATAAAAGTCTCTGTAAAGTGTAGTTCTTCTGAAGGCCATGAGAGGGCAGTGTTTTTCAGAATAGTTATGTTATTCAGAACAGTGATCTTAATACATTTACAAAGCCATGAAAGGCAGTCCTTTTCACCCAGTGTAGTACAATTTGATAAAATGCAATAAAATACAATATGATTAAATGGTATGCTCAATAAATAATTTTGTTTATTATAAATAGCAATTGCAATAAAGCAGTCCATCTAACAAGTGACATAGTTCATTAAGAGTCCGTTATGGTTGCCAAGCAACATAACAATCACAGACTTTTCCCCAAACAGTGACATTGTTTGGGGCATTGAAGGAGAATTCCTCCAAATTTCTACAGAATTTAGTGTCTTAAAAGCAAAGTGTGCTTGAGTTTCTATATGAAATGTTGAAAATGCCAAACTAGCAAATAACACACCTGAAAAAATTGAATAGTATTATATTTTACCTTATATAATCCTGTATGTACCTCTGGCCTAAGTGTTTTAGACCAAAAGTTTCTGTCAGACTCAGAATCAAAATCAGCTTTTTGGCCAAGTGTGTTCACACACACAAGGAGTTTATTTCCAGCTGATGGTGTCTCTCTAGTACTAAAAATAAGATGATGCTCACATAGGTAAAACACAGTACAGAGACAATGCAGAGTACTAGAGAGCTCAGTACAGAGGCAGTCATCTGCAGTGGCATCTTGGAGAGTACTGTCAAAAATGTGATATATGTCTCTGATATAATATTTATATTAAATTCTATTTTATGAAACCTTTGTTAGCTCTTATCATCTTAGCTATATTATCCTGGTCAACTGGTGTCTAGCACATTTTAATATGACAATGTTCTGATCAGGGGAATCACTAGACTGTGCTACACAACTGACCTCCAGGGCCTACGTTGTGCTCCTCTGTTTCAAAGGCATGTACGGATTCACACATCAGATTGTTATTGCCACCACTGTGAACAATTCTGACTTGGAAAGTTTCTCTGATTTACATTTTGCAGGAATTTAGAAAAATGTGCGATTCCCCTTTGTCATTTGTCTTTGTAGATTTTATTCTTTTTAATGTCTTTCTCTGTAAAGCACATTGAATGACCTCTGTGTATGATAATGTGCTATATAAATAAACTTGCCTTGTCTCGCCTTGTATTCAGCTGATCACAACTCAATTGGATTTTAGTACTTGAACCATTTTTCTAATCTCCATTTGAAAAGTGATCATCGATCATTCTTTTGCCTAGTTTGAGCTAGAAGCTAGTGCTCTTTGGTTGTAACTTGAGCCAAGCTTTCCTACCAAGAAATAAAGGCCAATCTTTCATCATTACAATCCTGTATGAGTAGGGCCATCAGGAATGTGACAGGCAAAAAGAAATTCTGTCAGGTGGAATTTGGTTTTACATGAATTTGACACCCAGAACGAGTGTTTCTTGGAGGAACCATGATTATGGCAGAACCCTTTGGCAACTGGAGCTGCATACAGACAGGTCCAGACAAGATAGATGTGCAAGGAATGTTTAAGAGAGTTATTGCTAATAAAGCAATACCTCAGATATTCAGGAGATGTCACAGTGATGAAAGGGGTGTTTGTGGGATGAAGAATATAAATATATGCTTTGTAATTGTTGCTATTTATGTTATAAAAAGTTTTGGGAAGTCAAAAGAAAAGGTAATGAGGATTTATTGTTTCTTGGGCTGTTCTGAGTGCTTTTCCTCGGTTATATGTCACTTTGCATTTATAAAGCAAAAGTCATGTGCATGATAAATGTGCATCGACATGTGACTATGTTTATGTTAAGATAAAAGTAGGGCAAAACACTTTTACACGTTACGCATTTTACAAATTTTTCTTTCACCTCAGTTGTAGTAGTTCAGCTGGTTACCTGGTTGTTATTAGCATAAGGAGAGTTTTATTTCATGTAGTCATTAAATTCAGCATGACATTAGCAAATAATGTTGTAGTCGGCTATAAAAAAGCATGCATAATTACCTAGTCTGCAGTGATACAACTGGTTTTCAGCTGACCTCAAAACAGCTGTGGTTTGCCCATAGCTTTAATTGCCTATAGACCTAATTGCCCACTATATTTAGCTTTGAAAGAGAAGCTATGCTTCCCAAAGGCACTTTGACTTCTTAAGACATACAAGTATGCCACTATGGTAGCTATTGCTTTGGTGCTTTGGAGCACAAGGGCACCTAATCTAAAAGCAAAAAAGTGTGCATAAAACCTTTAAAAGTATGAAATCATTTATAAAGCTGATATTATTTTGTAATCATTAATAATGTGTAAATATAAATTAACATATTATAAACTAGACAACAAAATCTACTTTTGGATATTCTACTCAGTATTTCAAGGATTTTGGGGAACAGTGAAAACTATAAATTGACAAACAGTTTAGTGAAATTTTCTATTATTTTCTACTTTCACTTACAATTCTTGATGTAATATGGATGAGTGGTATCACTCTACAGATCCATTCATCAATTTGGACAGGACTAGGATGTTAGAATAATTATATATATTTATAAATATATACATATATATCTACCCAAACAATTATTATTTTATTAAAATGATTCATTCTAATCTTTCAATTTCTATTTTCTAGCTTATATTTCTAGCTAAAATAATCTATAACAAACCACTGCCGGCGTTACACAAACCAAATACTACAGTCTTACATATGACATAGCTGTCACATAAATGAGAATTTAATGGCAATTCAAAGTATTGTGTCATTAAATGCTTCAAAGGGCATGGGAGCTCACAGTTAACAAAGGTATTGATGGTATAGTAATATGTAATTAAATACAGAAATCAAGATAGATTGGTTTATGTTTTGTTAATTGTATGTACCGTTAAGCTTCCTGTAGCATGTGGACTGAGAAACAAGAGAGAAAACGAGGTAAAAGGAGAGAGTTAGATCTCTGCCTTGTCTAGATGTAAAGATGACTTTTTTTTTGCGTGGAACTGAATGCAAGGAATCTTGTTCTGTTTTTGTTTATTCTTTTTCCTGTAAGAGCATTACATCAATTAAGCAAATTTTAAATCAAAATCAACTTTTGTGTCACATTCATTGCAGTACCAGCCATGTGCTGCAAGAATTTCAGCATAAAGCTTTGAGTCTACTTTGTGCCACTTGCCCCTAGAAGTACATAGAAGTGAACCTTTAACTTTGCTGTTGTGCTAGGTGGCTTCTGGTGTAAAAAAAGGCCTATGATCCACATATATGATAAATATGACTGCATGCTAAATTTTTTGCCTTTTGCTATTTTAATATAAAAAAATCTAAATATTAAAATCAAATCCTATGTGTCATAACATGCTGTACTGAGGTGAGTGATATATATATATATATATAGCTCAGAACTTGCTTGTTTGGCTTAAAATATAAAATACAAATAGAAACTCCATAAACCAAGCACACTTAACTCTGAACTCTTTATTTTTACATAAAGTGCAGTTGTCTTATTTTAAAATAGATTTTTAGTAATTGCAGTTAAATAATGAAAAACTTAGCAAATGTTAAGCTAAATTAGACTATTGTGAAGTATAGGACTGTTGTTTTTTTTTAAATATTGCAGTAGTTTGCAAAACCTTACTGTGTTGAAAACCAACTGCCCTACTAACAATATGTCAGTATCAAATATCAACATCTACACGTCTAAAATAAAGTCTGCTTGCATGAGCAAAACAGTGAGCTACTTTTCAGTATCTCACCACATAACATGTTTGATGTTATACAGCTTAATATTATTTATTACTTATTAATGCATTATTGTTGTATATTATTATAGTTTCTGACACTGTATGACATACTGTCTATAAAAATGGACACCATAGCTAAAAACAGTGAATTACACCAAAATCATAATTAAGTCCATGCTTTGTTCATTTTTACAGATAACAGAAAGCCATACCATGTCTAAAATGTCACTTTGTTTGAATGTACTGAATTGTTCATTTAAACTAATTTGTTTCCTCCCAGATATTAGGGAGACAGCCTTTGTAAATGGAATCACTGCTGCAGGAGTGCTTTATGCAGTGACACAAGCCTGCAGCCAGGGGGAACTGCTAGCGTGTGGCTGTGTGACTCTCAATCGATCACCTGGAAGCCCACATGAGCGAGCTGTGGACCTTGTGCCCAGCCAAATCCCCACACTTCAGGACCAGCGCTGGGAGTGGGGCGGCTGTGGGGATGATGTGGACTTTGGATATGAGATTTCCCAACAATTTATGGATACCAGGAGGCGAAAGGGCAAGAGTGACATCAGGACCCTGATTGACCTGCATAATAACGAGGCAGGAAGACTGGTATGAAAACTGGGTATATCTCTGAATATTTACGGTAATAAGCAAAATTTAGAGCCCACCCATTTGTTTATTTCATTACCAGTCAAAATGGCCATTAAGTACATTATTTATTTTTATATATTATGCCTATAGTTTAAAATTTGAATATAAATGGATCATTACATGCCTCTGCTCTCCAAACACCTCTTGCCTAAAAAAATATATGAGTATGAGAAAATGGCAGGCAGCACAGTGGTTCAGTGGTTAGCGCTGTTGCCTAACAGCACAGAGGTCCTGGGTTTAATCCCCAGGTTGACCACGGATGCCTTTCTGTGCAGAGTTTGCAAGCTCTCCCTGTGTTCGCATGGGTTTCCTCTGGGTGCCCCAGGTTACTCACACAGTCCAAAGGCTGCAGTAGTTTGATTGGATGCTCTAAAAATTGCCCTTAGGTGTAAATGTGTGTATGAATGGTTGTCTGTCTATGTTGCTCCACGATGGGTTGGCCTCCTGTCCTGGGTGTACCCCGCCTTACGCCCGTAGTCAGCTGGGATTGGCTCCAGCTTCCCCAAGACCCGGAAATTGAGAAAATGGCTCTTGTTTAGCCCCTAATGCTACCACAAGTAACCAGTCTTGTCACGCTAAACTCAAATAAATATTTATACACATATTCTTTAGTAAGTGCACCAAAATCTATTTGAAATATAGTGTAGTATTATATATACAATACTGTCCTACGACTCTGCATGCATTGTTACACTGGACAAATCAGGCTACAGTTTTAAGGAAACATCCACATGGAGGAAGCAATTTGGCCACAGCAAATTTTTAAATATAAATAAAAAACATTAAAAATAAAAGTGAATAAAATATAAAATAAAAATGCAATTTCTACCCTAAAGCACACATAGGTCTTTATTATCACACATAGGTCTGTCATTCTGTTTTTTTTTTATTACATTTAAACAGTTGCAGATAAATAATCGTACATCTGTTAATGCTGCAGTACCCTCAGTACCCCACAGTGGTTATTAAAGTGAAACTAACATTCACTCAAACAGGTCCATCCTTCCATCGTGAGAAGACAATGCAACACTGAGTCTGAAAGAATGTGTAACTATTTAGAAGTTGTTATTGAAAAAGGACATTAAAGGACATTAAAAGACAAAAATCTGCACTAAAACACAGAAACTGGGCATCTGAGATGAGGACGAGGGCTTTATAAACTGATACTGTTAATACGTGTTAATTTATATATTTGGGATTACCTTTACTTGGGGAAAAAAAGGAAACAGTTAAACTATGGAGGTGTTAACAAAGAATAAAAATCATCCTAGTGGAATTCTACAGAAAAGAGCAAGAGACAGAAAAGAACACAAAAAGAACACTATATATATATATATATATATATATATATATATAAATGAATGTAAATAATAAAGACATTGATATATTAATTTGCTTAGGCTTCTGTATAGTTTTCTGGTACATTTCTGCTGCTTTTTTGATCATTGTGCTTAATGACCATTTAGACTGGAAATAAATACATTAAAGGGTGGGTTCTGACTTTTGTACAGTACTGTATATAATAAGCAGAATTACAAGCACTGAAAAAAAATTTTCCTTAAATTGTGTGATTTAAATGTGTACATTGGTCCCACTTTAATTTATTATGTTATACTAAACCAATAACTGCCTTTCATTTACTCTCTTTTGCCAATAATCATGTTGGTGTGATATATTGCAGTTATGTGGGATTAGAATGTTGTCCCTGTCAGGATTCAGGGATTACAGGATGCAAATGCGAGTCCAAAACACTGTTTAATTTTAAACAGGCAGGCAACCAAAACAGACAAGGGTAATCCGAAAGTCGAGGTCAAGGCAAACAGCAGAGTTTAAGAAACACAGTGAGAAAAAAACTAAGGCTAAGGCTAAAGACAGGTCTCTAAGTCTAAGGCTATGGTCAAATACCAAAAATATCACCAACCGAATGCTCAGTCACCGTGCTAAGACGAGTGGCTTCGCGTCTCCCTCTGGTTGCCTGTAGCTTATGTGACTCCTGCAATCACCTCCTTGATCCATAGCACCTGTGAATCATTTGCACTGGAGGCTGATGCTGGGGTTACCGGCTCCAGCCACCAGATGAAGACAACTCCCCTTTGTCTCTTAAAAGGGGCCCTGCCCCTTACAATCCCTGCTAAGCTGAGAGTGGTTCATCACCCAAACATGCTTAACCATGTAAACTGACCATTGATGACCTACAGATCAGTAGGTGGGTTCTAACTGTACACCAGCAAGGTGTAGCTGTTTCTAATAGCAAAGTGGCCACTGAGTGTATAAAGCATTGTGGACGATGGTGTTGTGACAGAACTTCACGTGGCTGTTTATTTGTATAACAAAGAACACGCAGGCATTGTTTTCCGGACCCTCTGTTTTGGGTCCAGTACAAATTCTTAGAGATCTGCAGCCCTCTGCAGGAACTTCATGCATCTAACAGTTTCCACTGTTTTTCCTTTAACATTGATCAACATGCTCCATTCGTGATTTTTTTTATTAATTTGTTGATTTCTTTCTTTGTAGTACCAGCTCCACCACTTCCTTACCATTTAAGGAAGTGTTTATGTGTGTAAAGAGTAGTGTCTCAGACAGATCTGCATTGTTTTATAGCATGCACATCTTTGTGTGTGTGTGTGTGTGTGTGTGTGTGTGTGTGTGTGTGTGTGTGTGCGCGCATGTGGGAACATGGTTAGTAGTGAGATATTGACAGGAGAGTGCAGTATCCCTATTTATTGTCTGAACTAAAATCTTCTGTAGATTGCAGAAGTGTTAAAAATATTTGGCTCTCTGGCCTCTAAGACAGTTTGTAAAGCACATAAAGTTGGACAGTGGTTGGCAGGACATCAGCCTGTGAATCACACATTACTGCAATCGTTGCTTTTGTAACACAAGAGCCTGCACATTAAAACAGCCAGATGTGCACCACACTATATTTGGATAATGGGAATGATAGAAAGCATTGTCTGGATGAAAACCTCTTCTAAAACATGTACTGTGTCACATTGCATACAGGCAGAAATATGCTTCTTCTGAAATAGTGTGCTTACTTGTGGACACACATCGTCTCAAAACTGTGATGATACACAAAGTGAATAAAACTGTCTTCTGAAAAGGATACTGTCCAGGAAATATTTTATATTCCAAAGTACAAGGTAAATGTTCCCCTCAAAAATACAACAGTAGTCTTAAGATGCAGTTAAGTTACTTCTACTACTTCTAGCCACAACATTAAAACCAGTGACAGGTGAAATGAATAACACGGATAACCTCTTTACAGTGACACCTGTCAAAGGATTATATATTAGACATCAACTGAACAGGCTGTTCTTGATGTGTTGGAAGCAGGAAGAGTGGGCAAGCATAAAGCCTTATTGCGATGGCTAGACAGATGACTAGATGACTGAGTCATAACACCTCCGAAATGGCAGGTCTTGTGGAGTGTTCCACGTATGCAGTAGTTAGTATCTACCAAAACTGACCCAATGAAGGAGAACCAGTGAACTGGTGACAGGGTCATGACTCAATAATGTAAGTGAGGAATGAAGGCTAGCTTATCAGGTCCATTTCTACAGAAGAGCTACTGTAACACAAATAGCTGCAAGCATTGATAGCATTATATACAGTACACATAAAACACACAGGCATGTGAAGGGCATTTTGGACAGTAAAAAAAATGTTTTTTTTTCATTATAATTTGATATTGTGACCCCTAGTTTCTATGACCACCACTATAAAGAAATCCAGGTCAGTCATATAAAAATACTCTTGTCACGATCCGGACGGGTTTGGCAGCAAACGCAGGCAGGACTGACAGTGAAACATGAGGGTTTATTAACTTAAGGGGGAGACACAAAAGGACAAGGAGCATGACAGTATGCACAAGGTACACAAACAACATTGGACAAGGTGGAACGTCCATGAACACCCTTTAAGCTCTTGGCTAATTGCCCACAGCTGTGCCCGTAGCCCGGCTCAGCTGTAGGGGCGGGGTCAGGACGCCCACCTGACAACTCTCAATTACTTTGTTTCCTTTTGAATTATGTGGAAATTTTGAAAAAAGAGAGATCGTTTTACACTAATTACATAAAAAAAACTAAAGTAATTTAAAAACATTTTAAGAAGATTTAAAAGAAACAATATTTTAAATCTGGTATTGGTAAAAAAATTTAAATAAAAGTGGCATCCCCTCATCTCTACTAAATTTAGTAACTAATACGACTATGGAATTAATATAATTAATTAAATAATTTATCCTAACAGATCTATTATGAGAATGTATTTTCACACATTCACTCTCTGTCTCTTGCTCTCTTCTCTCTCTTTTCTCTCTCTGTCTCTTTCTTTCTTTGTATGTTTTTTTTTTTGGGCCAGGCTGTAAAGACCCACATGCGGACCGAATGCAAATGCCATGGACTGTCCGGTTCCTGCACACTTCGCAGCTGCTGGAGGAAGATACCTCTGTTTCGGCAGGTGGGCGACCACCTCATGGAAAGATTCCAAATGGCAGTACGAGTAATGGGCAGCAATGATGGCAAATCCCTCATTCCCTTAGAGCCGGAAGCCCTAGTGCCAGACACCCACAGCCTCATTTACTCTGACGAGTCCCCAGATTTTTGCCTGGCCAGTCGTAGGACGGGCTCGGAGGGCACACAGGGTCGAGTGTGTAACAGTACAGAGGCAGGGCCCGGAAACTGCGACTGGCTGTGCTGCAGTAAAGGCTATACACAACTTTCTCTGGAATATGAGGAAAACTGCCAATGTCGCTTCCAGTGGTGCTGCGTAGTACAGTGTGAGAGGTGTACAGTGAGGAAGGAGGTCAGCGTGTGCCTTTAGGATTCACTCAGTGGCTCTGTTCTATTTAGTCACCGCCCGGATGCCCCGTTTACTAAGACACATCACTATTATACTTGTATCTCATATCTGCTGCTTCTTCTTGTATGCTAAGATGACCACAATTTTGGGGATTTTGTCAGCTTAACTGCCATGCTGCTGTGTGTATGCACTTATGTTCATCAGTTTCTACGTTTTTTCAGTTTATTTAAATATGACCTACATGCATAAGCACTGAATAATGTATTTATAAAGTTACTTATGTATTCATAAACACCTTATGTGCAGTGATGGCCTAGTGGTTAGGGACTTGCCCTTGTGATTGCAGGGTTGCAGATTCAAGTCCTGACCCAGGCACTACTGAGGTACCCTTAAGCAAGGTACTGTCCTGCTACACTGCTCCTAGGGCTTAATGTAATGTAATGTAATTATTCAATACATTATTCAGTGCTTAGGATATATATCATTAAGTCCCTATGTAAGTAGCATTCAAATGATGTGCTACAAAACTAAGGACAAACTATTCACCAGGGGCAAGCAGATGCCTGCTCTGACTATCGTTTATATCATGGCTGTCACTTTTCTTTCCAGATTAGGTGGCTGAACTTATACTACACCCATTGGTCTATAGACCTAAAAAATGATGATTGTGGAAATGTTGCTGTAAATACAGGTGTTATATTTAAGCTACCATAATAAAAAGACACTGAAAATCATTTAGGGCTGAAATTTCACTGTTGGTTTTTTAGGCACGGAGACCATCTCATGGTTGGACATTCCTTCTGTGTCTTGACAGACTTCTTAAATTATGATGACTGTTGATTTTATGATTAAGTATGATGCTATACAAAGTGTATACAAGTGATCATAACAAGAAGACAATGAGGCAGATTATGACTATGCCAAGGTAATATTAAATCGAGCCATTAATTATTGTCAAGAAAATCCTTTTATGACTATGGAGATTCATCCTTATGGTCAAACTCATCTTTTTGTCTTTAAAGACTGCCGTACAGAATAAATTTATGATGATTGTAAATGTATTGCTGTAAAAATCAATTATTAGTTATTAGTTAATGTGGCTTTTTATTTACTTTCTGGCTGCTACTAGCATTAGGTATGTAATGTCGCCACTTGCTGGTAGATTACTGCTATTACACAATTATAACTGTTTTCTGTCACAGCGTTTGTACAGAAAGCAAGAAATATTTGGAAATCTGTCTCTGAAAACATTTGTATGACAAATATAATGACCATTTTTTGTGTGTAAACATTGCCATTAAGTGTACTTGTGTGAATTATCAACAAAATAATTACTAAGCAAAACCATGATAAGATGAGGCTTAGTAAAGGTTCTTCCTGCTGTTTGCTCTAGAAATGTTATGGGATGCAAAGTCCAAGCTGCTGACCATGGGGCTGAAGCACAAATAGACAGCTGTCATTCAAAGCAACGCTGTCCATGGTGCTGAGTCATTGTGGTTGCTCCTGTACGTTTCCCTAATTTAAAATATCTGATTTAACACATTTGACAATGACAAATCATGAGATTTGTAAGGGCATCGTAAATATTCAGCAGAGATGCCTAGTATTAGGACAGAGAACAATGATGTAGTCCTACATTAAACATCAGCATGCCTAAACATTAGAATGGCATCACCTTGCCCTACCAGCCTACTAACCTTATGAGTATAAATTGACCACTAGGTGGAGTAATTGCATGCATTTGTGAATCACCTCTGGGACTGGTGTAAAACCAAATTGCTTCACACCTGGTCTGGATTTTCAGCATATGAATTCTGCTGCATTAATGCTGCATGATGTAATGTAACTTTGTATTGCTCAATTTAAAGGATAATATTTTTAAAGAAGAAATTTCTTCTTAAAACCTACTTAAACGCAGGGGTTCTGACATTAATCAGTGTTTTTAGGTAAGAACAGACTCTATACACAGTCAAGAGCAAACTTTGTTTGACGTGAAATCCTCTTTTATAAAGTCATAATTGTTCACAATGGTGATGATAGGAACCCGAAATGTAAAGTTTATGTCTCCAAAACCTACTTTAAGCTATTACCTGAATTTATACAAATGCACTGTCTGATGCCCAAGACATACATATGTTGCAATATAATTTTGTTATAAAAGATATTTAAAATACATTCATGGTGGAAAGATAAAGCAGTAGCCTGAGAATTTTTTTGCCACCATTTTAATCTTTGTTAGTATTACATATAAAACTCAGAGGATACATGTCAGATTAGAAAATAAAGTAAATGGCTATATTTATATTGTAGACATGATGACCCCTGTAAAGAAACAACACCACTGTTCAGAAACAGAAATGTGATGCCTTCAATTTTTCTGCAATTAACCATTTTACATCAAAACACTTTAAATTACTTAATCATAAAAATACATTTTAAATACATTAATTTTTAATAAAGTAGGGATTGCCTTTTAAATGAGGGTTATATCTGGATTATAAATTTAAATGTTATTTAAAATGGTGCCAAAATGGTTCCTTGGACCAATGCTGTATAAAAAACCACTTCTGATTCCATAAAGACCTTTTTAAAGAACAGTTTCATGAAGAGCCATTTATGTTAATAGGATGTGTGAAAAACCTTTTGAAGAGCATCCACCCAATGTAGAGGTTCTGTATCGCATAAAGAGTTTTCTTAGGACCTTAAACCATAAAACATTTTCAAACCATTTTTTAACAGTGTGAACTGTTTTAAACAGTTTTCTGAAGCTGCAAACTTTTAATGTCCAGGCTGACAATCAGTGCAAATGTTCAAAATGTGGGGACTTCATGATTGGGTGCTTTCACATCCTCCATAATCATATTATTCTGTGTGCAAGAATTATTTTTTTTAGAAAAACACACACACTGTGAATTAACCAGGCACATCGTTCCTTAAAAAGAACTGTTTTTGACTTCATTTATTTTTTTTTTTTACAGTTTATCAGTTGATAAAAAGTGCAACATTTGGTGGCGCTTTGAAACTTTTTACCGACATTGTATATACATTTTAAAGAATCAGGAAATGCTTAATAAATGCTAAGTAATCAATTTAGAAATGAATAAATGAACCCAAAAATGAAATTACACACTCAGTGGTCTAGTTTGTAGATAATTTAGAAAAACATATATGTACAGAATAGTACAGGATGCACACACACCTTTCATCTGTCACTTCTGTCTCATGCATTTTTAAACCGCTGATTTATAAATCAATGCTGGGACCCGCGCTGGGGGCGCTGCCATGCTTCATCAGTCAAATCAGAGGTAATGTTTTATATAACCGGGTTCAATCCATAACCCCATGCAAAAACACGCAGAAACCTGCGACAGACGCTCTAACCTATAAACCCCAACAGACGAGACGTACAGACTTGTTTCTTTCGGCGTCTTTCTATTGGCGGGGCGACCTGTCAGTCACCCTGAGTCGCCTTGTGATTAGACGGCTGCTGAAGGATTGCCCCTCTACGGATCAGTATTGTGTATTTTTTGCCTGGCTACAAATCCCATCTCCTGCCCCTTCTTTGCGCTCTGGCGGAGGCTGCGCGCGCACCGGGGATGCAGAAGGAGTGGCGGAGCGCGCGCGCGTGAACTCACACACACGCACGCACACACACAGGCTGCGTTTACCGTCGCAGGGCAGCCCCTCATAACAGCTGGATTAGCGCTCGTTTCTGTTTTCTTCGTCCTCCTCAGCGACCGTGCGATGGTCCAGTGAGTCGTAAATGGACGCGAACCTCTGGCTGTGAAGTGGCATCCCCCACACCCCACCCCGCCGGGGCAGCGCGCGCGACGCAAGACGAGACGTAGCGTTGGGCGAGAAAAAGAGGGGGCCCGGTGGGTGTTGGTCGCGAGCTGCGAAACATGGGCACGGTGCTCTCCATCTCTCCCACCTCCAGGAAAGGGGGGATCGTGGACGAGAAGACGGCGGAGGGCGGCCGCGGCGCCAGCGGCAAGGCGGAGAAGAGCCTAAAGCGCCACTCGGTGCTCATCTCAGCCCTGACGTGGAAGCGCCTAGTGGCCGCGTCGGCTAAGAAGAAGAGCGCCAAGAAGGTGAACCCCAACCCCCCGGCGCCGCAGCTCGGCAACCCCGTGGACCAGCTGAACACCGAGAACCTCAAGAAGTCTCAGTCCGGTTCCGAGCGCAAAAAGCCCGGGCCTCTGGCCGTGCCGGTTCCGACCGTTCCCGACAAGAACCTTCGCTCCGGACCGGCTCCCAATGGCAGCCAAGGCGGCAAGCAGCTTCTGTCGGTCCAGAGACAAGCCACTAGCCGCTCCATCATCTCCCCGCGCCGTGTGATCGTCCAGGCGTCCACCGGCGAGCTCCTGCGCTGCCTGAGCGAGTTCATGTGCCGGAGGTGCTACAAGCTCAAGGAACTGAGCCCCAACGAGATAATCTTATGGTTCCGCAACGTGGACCGCTCTCTGCTGATCCAGGGCTGGCAGGACCAGGGCTTCATTACCCCGGCCAACCTGGTGTTCGTCTACTTGCTCTGCAGGGAGGCCGTGACCGAGGACGTGTCCAGCGAGTACGAGCTGCAGGCCACTTTCCTCACCTGCCTGTACTTGGCCTACTCATATATGGGCAACGAGATCTCTTACCCGCTCAAGCCCTTCCTGGTGGAGACCAACAAGGAGGTGTTTTGGGAGCGCTCGCTGCGCATCATCGACCGCATGAGCGCCAAGATGCTGCGCATCAACTCCGATCCGCACTTTTTCACCGAGGTCTTCCAGGACCTCAAAAACGAAGGCGGTTCTAAGGACACGGATGGCAAATGGACCAGTAACCTGGACCGCTAGTGCCTGGGCGCGCGCGCTCGTGTGTGTGTGTGTGGTTTTGTTTTTGGCAACGGGAGAGAGAAGCCTAGAGGCTCTATCTGCGGCCTGCCCTGCCCTCCACACCCGTCCACCACGAAGAGGCGGATTCGAATGTAAAGGCCCGACGGGTGACGGCGTTGCGGTTCTCGCCACTGCCGGTGCAAGAAACAACACACATGGACTGAGGTCTCTCCCTTCACACCTCCACCACAGGGGGATGGAGAGGGGGTCATGTTATTATAAATGTGTATAAAACGACCACGTCGACCCCGTGAATGTCACGGCAGAGGGAGGGGGGGTCCTGGGTCTATTCATAGTTTAATTAATGCATGCTTTAAGGTATTATTGTATCTTCATTGTGGCTTTTAAAAAGAAAAAAAAGATGAAGAAAAAGGATAAAACGCTACCTGGTGCCGGGCTACAGTGAGAGATGTATAAAGTGTTTAGCTTGTGCGTCACTGTTCCAGATCTTTCATTCCTCTAATCTTTTGAGTTTTGTTTGTTTGTTTGTTTTTGTTTTGCTTTTGTTTTCCTCTGGCGTGAGAGACTAGAACCCGATGTTGTCACCGACGCTGAGCTGTCCAAGGTGCTGGCCTACAACAGACACTGCACACGTCTCCTGTGGCGCCTGATGCTGTATATTTGAACGTTGAATGTACTATTTTACAAACGGAACCATTCTCTACCGTCAAAAATGTGCCAATTGTTATAGTATAAAACGTAATGTTTTATATTGTATATTTGAAAAAAATATATGAATATAAATATTTCCGGGCTCGGTTCTGTTAATTCATTTTGCTTTATGAGTGAGGATGCATCTACTGTGGTTGTTTTTCTTTCCTAAAGAGTTTTTTTCCAAATTCAATTATCTTCATCTTCAAGTGGTTGTGCCCAACTGAATAAGACTTTGACTCGGGCCTGATTTTCTCCTTTTCTCTTTCTCGCTGAGCTTTGCTGTATTCAGGCATCACAAAAGCAACAGTGTGGGGGCAGTATGCTCCGATCTTTGCGTCATTCCTTGGCAGGTGAAGGCGAAGGACTACGTTTGCACAGTAGAGATGATCATGCAGATGAAGGCTGAAGGCTGGTACAACGTCGTGACTCTGAGATTTACTCTAATCCTTCCACCCTGTAACACTATTTGGTCGTTACTTGAGGTCAGTGGACGTACACCAGGCACATTCCTTTAGGCTAGGCAGTGAAACGGGATTGTTTACTAATGACCATCTGTGGGTGTGCTTTCGAGAGCGAACACATCAGAACAGGCCTACCCTTGGCTTTGCGGCGTTGGCTTAGACCGCTGTCCGTGGTGCTGAAACATCGTTGAACTGTAAGCTACACTTGGACCAACGATAAAGGGTTACTCGTTTTACAGGGCGACTAATGTGGGGGCCCCAGTGGTCTGTTTAATTTTTTTTAGCTTTGCTCTTGAGGGATGGCTTCTCCCAGACACGAGACCAGATCAGTTATAAGATTGTGGGTAATTAAAAACCAGTTAAGAGTTAACAACAGATCTAATTTACAGCCCATTTACCAGTATTTCAATAACACACTAAATACACACACAAACACATTAAATGTTCATAAATCACTTCATTTCAGTCCAGACAAATGCAGAATAAACGGAATTATACTTAATAAAATACTGTTACAAGTGAAATGATAAAACCACCTACCCAATACTATGTAGGTCCCCCTCATGCCCCAAAAACAGACTGTGGTGCACTGTGTGTTCGGAAACTTTTCTGTTATATCTAGCATTCACTTTTTGTCATACAGCAGCTCTACTGTGGGACCAGACCAGATGGGTCTTTGGTAAGCCATGGGTGTTCATGACCCTGTCACCAGTTGTCCTTCCTTGTATCGCTTTTGGTAGGTACAAACTACTGCATAACTGGAACACTCCATAAGACCTGCATGAGGGGCTCAGATCCTTATGCTCACCCATTTTTCCTGCTTCCAGCACATCAACCTCAAGAACTGAGTGACTGCCTGATATATTCCACCCCTGACATGTGCCATTATTCACTTAACCTGTGAGTGATCTGAATGTTGTGGCTGATCGGTGTGACCCCGTCCCCCACATGGTCACATTATTCCAGTTGGTCTCCTGTAACTCTGGGCGAGAGAAAGTGTCTCATAAGTAAAATCTCGTGGTGTAAACACATGATTTTGTCCCGCTTTTGCTCGCCTTTAAGCTGGCTTCACCTCCCCCATCAGTGCATAGAGGGGCATCTATGTCCGGAGGGCTGGGGGGGGGGTTGCATGAGTCACCGCGCGTATACGGACCGCTCTGAATCGAGAGAAACCCCCGAATTTGTGAATAAAGCACGTGGCTCGCGGGCTCGCGCGCCCGATTGGCTGGAATTTGGTGCAGTCTGATGGAGGTGTCACTGTGACGGAGGGCTGCGGAACGGGCCGCGTGTCTGCGCGCCTGGCCACAGGAATCCTGCGCGCTGGTGGTACAGGGAGTGTGTGTGTGTGTGTGTGGGGGGGGGGGGTGATGTGCGGGAGCGAATGCCGCTTCGTCACCATGGCAACGTCCAGACGAGGCAATCAGCCAGCGCGTAGGCCCTGAGAAGCGCTGCAGGACGATGCTTCGTTTTGGTGTGTGTGTATGTGTGTATGTGTGTGTGTGTGTGTGTGTGTGTGTGTGTGTGTGAGAGAGAGAGAGAGAGAGAGAGAGAGACCAAAGGTTCAATACCACAGTACATCTTCAAACGCGCCATCGTAAAGCCATAATTGCACGCTGCGCGACCCCCACATTCCTTTCGATCGGTGGTTCGTGAAGGAGAGCGTGTCAAAAGGGGACAGAGTCGTGCGCGTGCACTTGAGTTGGATCTACAGAGCGAGCTATTTTGGTCCGCTGGGCGCGAAGAACACGACTCATCAGATGCGAGCACAAGAGCGCCGCGTCCTTGAGCGCGTGCAGCTCTGCCTCGCCGGGCTCCGTTAACTGTGTCGGTTATATAAGTTTATTGTGGAGTCAGCAGATACGGCGGCGCATGCACAGGGAGGAATGCGGTTGCCTTGGAGACGCCGGCCGAGAGACAGGGTCCGAGACAGCGGCGATATAAAGCAGCTGGAGCATCAATAATTTAAGAAAGGCGAAGAGGGGGCGACGTTAATCACCTGCTGTCTTATCAGAGTCCGGACTGATTTCCTCATGAGAGGAGCTGCTGAATGATACGCAGTGACCGCGCTCACCCACTACATCTCCTCCCATCCGGCTGCTGTTGGCTGTTGGGTGCCAGTCATTGTGAGCCTCTCAGGTCATGTCCTTGACGTCAAAGTCACTGCCACTGAATTAGAGTGAAGTGGATTTTCTGTTTCTCTGATCGTCTTTTCAGTAGCCATTGCCATGGCAACTGTGAGGCAGGGTCTGCAGGACAGTGTAACTGTGCTCATGGTATTAAAAAAACAATCATAAGTACAATCTACAGAACACACACACACTGCATTGCTGAACCTCACACAAACAAAAAAGAAATTGGCTACATTTTATCATCCCATGTAGATGCACAACCTCTTACTGACTAACATTCAGTGAATAGTGTAAATGCAACTGAACATTAAGTAAGGTATAATGTCAAGTAAAGTCAATTTTATTTCTATAGTGTTTTTTACAACTGACATCACAAAGCAGCATATAAAGCATATGAAGTACAGGGAGATTGTCTGTGGTGGTTAAACTAGGTGGGCCACAGTGATGAGTGATCTGGTCATGAAAAACAAGAATGGTAGCAGTTAGTATACAGGTGGGACATGATGAGTGACGAACAAGTAAGTGAACCTTAGTACTGTTCATATGGGCTCTCCTCAGTAGGAGTAAGTGAGTTCCAGCGGTAAGAACTTCAACCAGAAATAAGGCACAAGGATGGATCAGGATAGTCCAGACAGCAAGATGTTACAGGATCACTGCTATCTCAGGGGTACCATGTGTAGTTTAACAAAGAGAGAAAGGGACAGAGAAACCAAGAGAGAGAAAGAGTGAGATATAGAGAGAGAATATAGATTGTTAGGGATGTTACAAGCGACTAAAATCAAAATACATTGAATTCTGAATGCTAGCGGGAGCTCCAGCAAGACACGTTATCACAACATAACTAAGGGGGAGAGCCAGAAGGTAGCACAGATATGAGGCATAAGGCAGCCAGCTACCTAAAAATTCTTATCAAATATCAAGATAAATTCTTTCTCAGAGAACTGTTGAAAGCTGCATTTGTATGTGAGGAAAAAGCATTTTACCTCAAGGGACCAGCCAAATGTTTTTGTGATGTTAACACAATTAAATATTAATTAATAGTCTACATACGAATCATCCAGAACATTAAAACTACTGATAGCTGGAGTAAATAATATTGATTTTTCACTATGTCATTATTGCGGCACCTGCCAAGGGATGGGATATATTAGGCAGCAAATGTTCTTATCAGTTCTTAAAACTGACGTGTTGGAAGCAGGAAAAATGGCCAACCATAAAGATTTGAGCCACTTTAAAAAATGCCATATTGTGATGGCTCGCCAACTGGGTCAGAGGATTGTGGAGTGTTCCCAGTATGCAGTAGTTAGTACCTACCAAAAATGATCAAAGAAAGGAAAACAAATGTACCATGGGGTCATGGGTGGCCAAGGCATTTTAATGCACACTAAGAGTAAAGGTTAGCCCATCAGGTTTGTTAACAGCTGCTGTAATGCATAAAAGTTACTGTTGGCTATGAAAGAAAGATGTAGTTGCACCAAAGACAGAACTGTTTTGGTGACTGAGGACAACCTAAAACATATTAAGCAGGTGAATTTAATATTATGGTTGATTGGTGTATAATGACATATGTGCACAAACACACACATTTATGTGATATTATGTGAAATATGGCATTCTAAATGGTCAGGTTTGGGAACCAGATATCTGCAAAGTTTATTAGCTCTGAAAGCTCCCAAAGAAAGTAATTACATGAATCATGACAATTAGAGCAAGGCTTTCAGTATGCCATACATTTAACATAAAAAACAAGGAAAAAATATAATAATAAATATTTGTTTGTACTACCACAGCTATGTTATTGTAGTAAGGTATATTAGTGTATTAGGGTTGATTAATACTATTGTCACTTCCTAATAATGTTGATTATTATTCTGACATGATTGAACTAAATTCAGTTCAGTTAATGTGACCCTGAAGGAAACCAGCTGCAAATGATCTCAGTGTTTTTGTGTTCACAATGGAAGCAAACCTTTAGGGGACTTTCTGTATAGTTCTCTGTAACATTTATGAGATGTCAGACAACTTGTTTACATTACTACTTATTTTAGAACTGTTCACACAAACTCAATTGCCGTCATTGTTTCAACTGCTAAAGTAAGACTGTAGCTCTATTAACTTCACAATGCACAAAGCAATTGGACCACAAAACAAACCACAAACAAACCACCACCTCGAGAAGGGCTCTCAGTTCTGTTCATTTTTGAGAACATTTTGTAAAAAGTACAGATATATGTATTTTAATTCTACAAAAATAAAAGGCCTTATCTGATGGTCGAGGGTTCCTCACTGATGAAATGGCTATCGAAGAAGATGCTGATCAGAGGCAATGTTTATCTTTAACATTTTGTCCTGACAAAAAGGAGTTGGTGTAAAAATACATTTGTATATATAAAACAAGCTAGTAATTTAATAGTTATTTTTTGGGAAATGCTGCTAAATTTGTGCCTGTGACTCATCTACTCAGCTCATTATGATGCACAATCAAAAACAGCAATCAGCTACGTTTATCTCTGAAACCTCTTTAAGCTTTGTTCCATTCTCTAACACCTGAGTGAATGAGGCTTAATTCTATTTCCTGTACTGCAGGCTATAATTGTATGGGCTTATCTTCCCTATGAGGTTATTCCATCCACTGGGTATGGAGTGAGCTCCTGCAGGAGGCCATAATCCAGAGGTCACCTGGGGCAAGTTTCACTGGAAAATAATGCAAATGAGCCTAAGGACAAAGTAAATGATTCTTTTGGAGGCTTTTATGTCCTAGATGGTGTTCCATTGAGCTGTTGTGCTATTGAATGGTCTCTTGTCAAGGTACAAAATGTAGCTTTTCTCAAAGTTTTTTAGTCTAGAACCCCCTTTGTGAGTATTATGTGCTACCATTTAAGTCCACTTTGTTTATAAAAGCAAAAACATCAGCAACTATATACTATTCCACTATTGAAGGCAAATCCTTCAGTTCCATAGCCCCCAAATTTTGGAATTTTCTTCCTCTGTCTCTCCGTGATTGTTCTTCCCTTTCTACCTTTAAATCAGAATCAAAGACATCTTTTCAAAGAGGACTTTTCTACATTACAATGTCCTCTATACAAATTTAACTTTCTATTTTTATTATTATTATTATTATTATTATTATTATTATTATTATTATTATTATGTAAACCCATAGACATACATTTCAAACCCAAGCACACAAAGCACAAAATGTCATACTTAATAACACCCAGGACATGTTACCAGTTCATTACAGGGCAGACACAGACTAAAACTAATTAATTAAAAGATTTTCTCTTCCTCTTAGAAATGTAATTTTGGGTAAAAGTATTAAATTGGTCACCATGGCTCTATAGCATCCCAACTACTCCCCACCCCCATCCCATATTCTCATTTTGTAGTCCAAAGAAGTGTGAATTTTACCTAAAGATCTAAAAAACTGCATTTTCAGTCTATGGATATGAACATTCTATGTGCATATTCCTTGAGTCATGTTTTGATTTCATTGAAATCAGCTGAGCTGTAAAGAATTGAATGTAGACACTGTGTGCCATTATTCACCAAAATGCATACATGTACGCAATGTACAGAAAACATAAATGTTTCTTTAACATCAGTTTGCTGTGGGTCCACCTCCACAAATATGACCTTCATTGAGGTAATGCGAAGTGGACTGGTTCAAGATCTGTTTTTTACATATCCCTTTACACCTGTAATCACCCAGCAGGAAGCTTCTTCTCCTCCATATTAACCAGCACAGTGTTAAATAGTCTTATAGTGTTGTAAGGACATTGTTACAGTATTAAAAATAAATTATTATTATTATAATGTAAATGCATAGACATACATTTCAAACCCAAGGACACAAAGCACAAAATGTCATACTTAATAACACCCAGGACAGGTCACTGAGAAAATATATGATTTGACATATCAAGGATTTAACATCTTTGTTTCCAAACAAAATGACAATATAAATATAGTACTGCACCACTTGCTGAGTTTAAATACAATAATGCTTGCAGATGTATTGTTTTCTTCCCAGAAATCCTTAGGCCTTTTCTGAAGCTGTTGAAGGCCCAGATCATTCACCTTTGCTGTTTAAATGTTGAATATGAGGACATTTTTGTCTTTTGCTCTAGGTTATTTCTGACACTGACTCACACGGATTGTCTGTAAAGACAATCGATATGTGATTTTTTGCATTCATAAATCTGAGTCTACATTCATGTAGCCTACAAAAGCCCTGCAAAACAAATCCACCCACACTGGTTAGGTAACGGAAAAGTGGGGGTGTCATCCATGAAGCCTTTGATCACTCTCATACAGCCCAGGAGCCACGCAGAACAATAATGAGACAGAAAACACGAGATGATTAACAGTTTCTGTCTCTGGGGGTCTGTTCCTTGTGGGAATGACTCAACACATTGCTAATTTTGTTGATTGTGCCGCAGGTCCCATCTAGAGCTGTCACAATCACTTGTTTTAAAAATAATCGATTTAAATAGAAAATTTATGGTAATTTGAATGATGAAAAGACATATTTAAACTTCTAATACTGCTCTCTCTTTTAAGAGGAAGAAATAACCAGACTGACACACTCATATCTAAGCTTTTTTTTAGAATCTTTTTTTGGAAAACTGTATTTTTCTAATTAACACACGGGATTGGCATGATTTGTTATTAAGTACATTTTTAATATTTGGTCTTTTTGTAAAACCTTGTGTTGTGCTCAGTATCAGCATCACCCTCTTGGAAAACCTCTCCTGACAGAAATATACTGTTCTCCCTTTCACCGTGAACCTCGAACATTATCCTGCCATCACACTGCTGCATATGAATATTCATGTGTTTTCCTCACATCTGCAGAAAGTGGCGTACCTGATTTTTTTACACTCAGCTACTTTGTGGGGATTAGCCTATTCCCCCACCTGATTCAGTAATGAATGAAGTCCCGGGGCTAAGAGATATTATCATTACAGGAAACTTATTCTCATGCAGTTTGGATATAAGCGCCAGTCCTACAGTTCTTGACTGACGTATTTAAATATAACAGTCTTTTTGGGTTGTGACATTCCATTGTCTCTTGCTTTGTGTTCACTTGGTGGGAACTCTTTATTAGACCAGTAAACAACAAACATCCAGTACTAGTTATGTTGGCTCTTGCTCAGAAAACCATCCAGCCAAATGGGAAGCAAGTCATAATTTCACAGTGGCTATATCTCCTAATAGATCATATCTATTCTTAAAGATCAAGTTTATATATGACTGCCTGTCTTAATATTTTTTGCACTTTGTTGTTTGTCTGTCTGTAGGTCTGTTGTGATTACTGTCTGCTGTCTGCATGTCTGTGCACATAGAGAGAGACGAGAGTGGGTTTTTCTTCCTCACTTTACCTTGCTATGATATTACACTGTGTTAAATTTTTTATGACGCAGCAAATTATGGAGGAAATACAAAACTGTAAAAAAACAATTGTCCTAGCAGAAGAAGGTGGTGGTGTGACCGAGGATAATGGCCTGGGTGATTTAAAAGACCAAAAGCGGAGATGTTGTCACATAAGCCTGGGAGTTGCCCCTACGACCTGAAGGACCAGTAAAAGTACCACTGAGGTACACAAGGTCAAGGTAGCTACCACTGCTCCCCAGGCCGCTGCTTGCGTCAATTGCCCCCTGCTCCTACATGAATGAGTTAAATACACTTTTTGTTATGGTGCACTGTGTGCTGTCCTGTGGTGTGTTCAAAATGACAGAAAATCTTTCACTTTCACATTATGCAAATGAGCTAATAATACAAGCAAGAAAATCACAGTCAACCCATAAAACAGTATCTGTAGCCACCGCCCCCCAACCTCCCTCACTCATAATATTTATGGGACCATGATAGGACCACTGTCGATCAGGTATTATTTCAGTGGTTGACCATTGAACAAACCAAGCAGTGGCATTTACATGGTTGTAGAATTGTGGAGTATGTGCAATTGTTATAAATATATCAGACACAGCAGTGTTGCTGGGCTTTTGAACTTTAAAATCTGACTGAAAAAACTGAAAAAGCTGAGATAAACTCAATATTCAAAAAATGCTTCACAAAAGTTGGGGCTTGTTAGCTTGACTTTTTTTTGATTTTGTAGAACTGTTGTATAAGAGCAGCAAAAGACTCAAGGCTATGTGTTTTCTTTAATACCAGCTCTGCTGTGATGATCCACAGTGACCGAATCACAGCCATGACACTATTCATGATTATGCAGTCCCTCTCATTTTCTATTGTTTAACTATATCATGGTGCAGGTTGTAAAGGCCTGACTGAAGCCAGTTACCATGGGAGAGAGGCAATAATATGTAGATAAACAAACGGCAGTTAAGAAATGTGATTGTTGTCTTTGGTGTGTCTTGGGTGTGTATTTGTATCATTATGTATACTATCACTCTCAAAACAAAGTCTTGTAACTACTAGGGGTATTACAATGTATCTGTATTGGTGATATCCATGATATTTTAAAAAATGAAATATTGATGTTTCACCAATACACAATAACCAGATGTGATTATACAACATTGCACAGCAAGTATGTGTTTTTTCACTGCATGTGTGATGTTTTTAATTGTACTGTGTAATGTTCACTGTGACTAACATGTTTGTGTGATATAGTTATGGAAACAGTGGAAAAGTTATGGACATATAAAATCACACACACATGTGACATTATGCTACAGTGGAATGTAATCAATGGTGCACATACACACATTTCACAATTACTGTTTACTGTTTGAAAATGCCATGAAGTAAAAATCTGATATTTCAAAAATCAACAATCTTTTACTGTGTAACAATTTAATGAAAAAAGAATTTGAAAAACAGAATTTGTCAAAATTTCCATCCATCCATTTTCTAAACCATTCCTTCCATTTCGGCTTGCAGGGAAGCTGGAGCCAATACCAGTTGACTATGGGCCCAAGACAGCCTACACCCAGGACAGGGGGCCAACCCATCGCAGGCCAATGCATAGACATACAATGATTTACACACACATTCACAACTACAGGCAATTTAGAGCATCCAGTTTACTTACTGCAAGCCTTTAGACAGTGAGAGGAAACCAGAGCACCTAGTATAAGAAATCCACACAATTTGGAGCTTGCAAAATCTCCATAGAAAGGCACCCGTGGCTGAACTGTGGATTGAACTCAGGACCTTTCTTTGCTGTGAGGCAAAAGTGCTAACCACTGCACCACCATGCCACCCTTTGTCCAAATGTATCAGTTATAAATGTTGTGCTTTTCTTGTAAAGTTACCACTTTAAAAGCTTGAGGTTTTAACAATAGCTATGTGAGGAGAACAACAAGGCTTTCAGAGGAACCGATCATTGCAGACCCCCATGCACTATGGGTTACCTCCATGGCCACACCTCATTAAATTCCTTCTTAAATTCCAGGGCAGGAGTCTGATAATCCTTCTCTATCCCTTCATCAATAGTCATTTTCTGACCATAGTAATACTTGCTGAATCACACGGAAGCTTGACACACTTGTACCAGCATCACATCCACCAACACATTAGTGTGGTTTCTTTGGTTACCACACATACATTATATTTCAGTCACTGTCAGGTCTGAGCTGAGAATTGCCACCCAAGTGAATTCTGGCCACCAGGGGTGCTGGGGTGGTCCTTCACATTGTTAGACAGGTAACAGAGTCACTGCCAGGCAAAAGGGTATTTTGATAAAATGGCTAAGGAATGTAAGTACAAGGCAGGTGTTTTCAGTAGAATGGCAACGCATGTAGAGAGAGAAATTGTCTATTTAGGTTCAGACAAAACACAATGCTCACATTAATGGAAGAGAATGGAGGGATGTGCCTTATTGCCCCTGTGTGAATTCCCTTTATAGGAGGCCTTTGGCATGACTGAGTGACAGACAGACACAATCATGGCAGAGGAAGAATTTGTATTGCGCCTGCTCTGCCTTGGCCTTACAGGGGAACTGTTGGCAGCGTGTTGCCATGGCAGCAAGTGGGGGCACTAGCAGGAGACTGAGGAAATAAGGGAGACTCTGGTAGCAGGAAGAGAGGAAGAAAAGAAAGGGGGAAGGGGGAACACAGTGTCTAGCTTGGAACACGGTGTCAAAAAAGAAACAGAACAGAACATGGAGATGCTCTGAGCTAAAGAGGGAAAGTACAGAAAGAAGTAAGGGAACAAAAACAGTAAAAATAAATAAATAAATCAGCGTCATAAAGGGGGTGGGTGGCAGTCATCTTATTTGTTTGTTTATGATGGATTAAACCGCTTCTGCTCAATGGGCTTGTGTAATAGCTGGTATAATTAGCTTTATCTCCACAGCAGAGGGAGCAGATGCATTAATGGCTTTGCTGTATGGCTGCATGTTCATTCACAGCTACAGCTCAAAGGGCTTTTCTGATAGTGTGCAAAGTGCATGTATACAGACACAACGTATATACCGTATGTATATGTAAAACACACTGCTTCATTCATAATGCTATTTCTGATGATTACAGTGTTTATTTTAAATGTACAAACCTTTTTTCCAAAAAGCTTGGATCATTTTGTAAAATGCAATAAAGGAAAATTTGTGACTGGTGTTATGTTCTGGGGATTCCCTCAGGAATATTGGGACACAGGCGCAGGTAAAAAGGATGATTTATTGAAGATACACAAACTTCAGAAACGGGTCAAGAACACGGCAAACATGAATATCCAAGATAGGCAAAAATCAAGGTCAAAGTCCAGGCAAAAGGTCAAGGTACACGGCGAACAGGAATAACTAG
>JBBPDA010000105.1:4684165-4706626 GCA_037974385.1 Arnoldichthys spilopterus
AACTAGCTGCGGGTCTCTCTTTCCTATATGAGGACCTGCCCTGATGTCCCCGAATGAGCCTCAGCTGGAAGGGGCGTAGCCAGACTAGTATTCGGGAGACTCTGACCACTTATGGCCTCTAGAGGGAGCCACAGCTCCTCTGACAACTGGTTGATTTTCTTGAAGTTTTATTTAGCTGAAAAGACTTAACTTAAATTTAAATTTGCACAGTCTCAGGTGATAAATAAATAATATTAAATCCTGAATCTTGAAAAGAGTACAGTAAAGTTTTTTAAGGATTTTCACTGACTGACTTTGATGTATTTTGTAAATATTAACACATTTAGAATCTGTTGCTTGCAAAACATTCAAAAATGTTTGGGCAGGCATATTTACCTTTGTCTTATATCACATTTCCTTTTAATAACATTTTTAGGATTTTGGAAACCGAAGATCATAATTGTTTGTCATGAGTTCAGTGTGTCATGTATGGTTTGTTTTGTTTTGTTATTTTTTATGTTATGTTTACCTCTAAGCCCTGCCTTTGCTCTGCCCTCTAGTATCTAGTTAACCTGCCCCTTGTTCCTTGTCTCTGCCAATGTCAAAGTGTTCTGTGTTTCATGTGTAGTATATAGGCTTCTGTGTTTGGTGTAACCCTTGTCTGGTCTCTGTTGCTTTACTGTTCAAATTGCTGCACTGTTGTTCTACTGTTGTTCTCCTGTTGGAATTCACTGTTGCATCTGTCTACGTTTGTAATGTTCTCCTCTGTAAGTTATTTCTAGGCAAGTTCTATGTTTATATGTTTATTTTGTGAGTTGTCTTCGTAATAATTTTGAACTTATAATAAAATCTTAAAAATCAGCTATTCTCATGTTTACATCCAAGAACCAAACCCTTACATTTTTTCAAATTGGCAAGTGTAGTTTTTGTCCATTTTTGTTTTATACAAGACTTCAGCTGCTTAACATTTAATATAGGACACAGATCTGGACTAATGGCAGGCCTATCAAGCACACACCATCTATGAAGTCACACTGTTGCTTGAGTTCATAACAAGGTCTGACATTGTATTGATAAAATAACATTGGGCTTCCCAAAAAAAGACATTACCTTAATGGCAGCACAAGTCTCTCTAAAATCCAAATAAATGCCTTCACACATGTGCTATGACCTACACAGGATGAGATTTCTGGTTTCGCTGGATCCTTTAAAAATTGTATGTACTGTAGTTGATGACAGACCTAAATGCTTTGCAATCTTGTGTTAAGAAATTTTCTTTTTGAAATGACTGACAATTCATTTCATTCATCTTTGGTCCTTGGTGGATGTTCTCCTCACCTGTTGCCAGTTCACCTGCTTATTTTGGAATGTTTTAAAACAATGTAACTTGAACATCCTGTTAACTTTTTGTTCTTATTTGGCTCCACCCCAACTTTTGTTAGTGTGTTTGAGGCATCAAATTAAAAATTTGTTTAAATTTACAAAATAAATCATAATGGTCATGCAAAATATTAAAAGTCATTTCTTTGTACTTTTCAGTAAAATAAAAGTTCTGAATTTTGTTACTGAATTTTACAAAATATCCCAACATTTTCTAGAAAAGGGATTTGTAAAATGACCACATAAATGAAAATAACTTTCATGGATTGAAATATTCAGTTTGTTTGTTTATGCACCATTGTTGCATCTCAAACACTGATGCTTTCAAGACATGATTCTTCATCCCCTAGCGCCTACATTTATTTAACAGTGAAAGTGACTTTTTTGTCATAGTGAACACACTCAGACACAAAGTGAATCACAATGTAATGTTACCTCTGCATTTAACTCATAGCACGTACACACATGGAGCAGAGGGTCTGCTATGAGAAGCATGTTGCAAGTTGTTTCTTACCATGAATAAGATGCTTAATGTATAACTGGTAGGCTTTGTATAGACATAGGTATATGAACCCTGCAGTTGGTACTGCAGCACTGTAATTGGTCATTCATAACTTAGGAGTTTGCTGTGTATACCTGGGTGACTCACAGACACAGCTCCGTGTCTCCAGGTCTCTCTCTCTCTCTCTCTCTCTCTCTCTCTCTCTCTCTCTCTCGCTCTTTTTCTGTTACATAACACTTAGGGGTTATACAAACTGCTGAACTGATCTTTGATGACATCTGGTGGTTGTAGCCTCAACAAGTTTCATTCAAAACCCAGCATTCCTACAACACATAGTAGGTACTACCGCTGTAGTATTTTTTATGTGATACACTGCAAGACTTATAATATATACAATGCAAGACACTGCATAATCCTATCCCAGTTTGCGTTAAAAAAAACTGTATTTTACACGTTTGCCATTTATTCCAGCAGAGGGCGCTTTAGAGCCACATCTGCAAAATACAATGGCACTTCACAGTCTGTGTACCCTTTGGAGTGGTATATATTTCTGCATAAAAATGACCTAAAACATAATTATATTAAAAGTCCTAAAAGTATACAAATAACTAATTATAAAAAAAAGTATACAAATAAACAAATGAACAAATAAGTAAAATTTTGTTGGCCATTTACGTATTGAGGAAAATCATCCAATAAAAGATATCTATGACTGGTTAAAGTGATGCTTTGCACTCAGTATCTGGTGGGACCTCTTTGTGCAGCAATAGCTACAACAAAAAATTTCTGTTAACTGTTGACCAGTCTTGCACATCAAGTTGGAGAACTTTTAGCCCATTCCTACAAACACAACAGCCTCAACTTTAAAAAGTTACCTGCATGTCTCTATGGCCACCCAGATAACATTCACAGTTAGCCACTCAGCTAATTCAAATGTTTGAATTCTTAAATGATAATCTACAGCAGCCTGCTTTGGTGATTTGTCTAAATTTTGTCGATTGGCATATAAACATCCATTTGTGTTGAGGTAAATAATAAGTTTGCTCAGACATCTTTCAATCAGTTACATGAAGCTTTCAGCCACTACCACCTTGGTCTGAAATAATTAGTTACTCCTGTCTGTTAGAGAATGCCACGTACCAGACACATCCCATGCTGAGCCAACTGGTTCTTGCATGCTTTTTATTTGCAAAAAAGGTTGCAGTGAAAGGTTCCTAAAATAATTTCAAGAATCAGGGTCACGATTGTTGCTTCTGATGCTGCTATAACACACAGCACTTATTTATCAGAAAAAAAGTGCAAACCCATGCCTTTTGCCACTCATACAAAATAGCAAAGTACAACCCCAAATCAGAAAAAGTTGGGATGGTATGGAAAATGCAAATTTAAAAAAAAACTGATTTCTAAATTTACTTTGACTTGTATTTCATTGCAGACAATATGAACACAAAATATGTCATGTTTTGTCTGGTCAACTTCATTACATTTGTAAATATTCTTCCTTTCCTGTTATTCAGACCTGGAACAGATTCCCCCAAAAAGTTGGGACGGGAGCAATTTAGGGCTAATAATGAGGTATATTGGTTAAATTATGATGTTATTTAAAACAGGTGATGTCAACAGGTGATTGTAATTATAATTTGTACAAAAGCAGCACCCAAGAAAGATCTAGTCCTTTAGGAGCAAAGATGGGCAGAGGATCGCCAGTGAATGACAACAAAAACGTGAGAAAATTATTGAAATGTTTAAAAACAATGAGATTTGGATATTTCAGCTTCAACAGTGCATAACATAATTAAAAGATTCAGGGAATCTGGAGAAATTTCATTGCATAAAGGACGATATTATCACATGAGCTCAGGACGACTTTGGCAAACCTTTGTCAAGTACCACAATACATAGTTACATCCACAAATGCCAGTTAAAACTTTACTGTGCCAAAAGGAAGCCCTATGGTAACAGTGTCCAGAAGTGCCGTCAACTTCTCTAAGCTCTGAGGCATCTGGGATGGACCATCACACAGTGGAAACATATACTGTGGTCAGATGAATCAATATTTCAGGTATTTTTTGGAAGAAATGGATGCTGTCTGCTCCGGAACAAAAAAGAAAAGTATCAGAAAGACAGCAACAAGTCCAAAAGCCAGGGTCTGTCATGGTATGGGGTTGTGTCAGAGTATGGGAACTTGACTGGCCTGCCTGCAGTCCCGACCTGTGTCCAATAGCGAATGTGTTGCGCATTTTGAAGAGCAAAATGCGACAACAAAGACCCCATACTGTTGCCCACCTTAAGACTGGTTTGCAGGAAGAATGGGACAAAATACCACCTGAAACACTTCATTACTTGGTGTTTTTAGTCCCTAAACATCTTTTAAGCGTTGTGAAAAGGAATGGCAACATTACAAAGTGGTAAATTGTGGGTCTGAATGACAGGAAAGGATGTATATTTACAAATGTAATGAAGTTGACCAGACAAAACATGAAAAAATGTCTGTTCTTATTATCTGCAATGAAATACAAGTCAAAGTAAATTTAGAAATCACTACTTTCTTTTTTTATTTGCGTTTTCCATACCGTCCCAACTTTTTTCTGATTTATGGTTGTATAATATTTGTGAGTCATTTCTTTAGCTGGGTTCTCTTTATCTACTTTTAGGATTCCAGAATTAGATAATGTAATTAATTCTAAAGGGTTCATTAACTTTCAAGCACCACTGTATGTAGAGCTCATTGACTGCTCTGGAAAAACACAAAATAGCTATATTTCTGGTAGCCACTGAATAACAACATCAGTATTGTTAGAACATACAGTTGTTCCAAATTAAATGAGTTAACTACTATGAATCAAATTTCTTAAAGGAGTGATTTGGTAAAAAAGTCATATTTATCAAAAAAGATGTAGATGTAATGTTTGGTGTACATTTTAGCATGGAAGCTGTGAGGCCAAAGGTGCTAACAAACAATGGGAGACAATAGTCTCCCAAATCTTTCCCAAATTTCTGAATGTAAAAGGTTTTGCTCATTTTCATAGCTCAAACAAAATTTTGGTTTGAGTAGGAAGTTAAGGGTAGTGGAAAGTAGGAAGTTATCTCAGGGGGTTTGTTATGCACTAAAGTAAAGGCGCCATGTTGTAAAAAGTGGGTGTGTCATGTAGGCTGCAGATAGACCCTTCTGTGATTAGTCTGATGGTCAGCCCCTTGTTTTTACTTCTTGTCAGAATTAAGAGGTCAGTGGAGCCTGTTAAGCTAAGTATTCAGGTAGCTAGTGAATCATCTTTCATTTCTCAGGGAGAGCAGCACTATAAACCGTTCTGTGTTGTAGATACAGCATAGCTTAGTTTGACTACTGTGCTGCTCAAACACATATGGTTTACTCCCTTTCAGGTTTGATAATTGTGTTTAAGCAAGGAACCTTAAACCTCAGTGTTTTAATAAAATTGATTTTGTATTATTTTGGGGTTTTAACCAATAATTGCTCTCTCAGTCCAGTTCCCTGCATGTCTTGAAGAAATATGTCAAACATCCAGTAAATCCCCCAAAAAGAAATGCACTTGCGCTTAGTAGGAACAACAATATCTTACTGGGTTCCTTCTGCACTAGCCAGCTACACTGTCAGAAAAATGGCCTGTACAGGTACATTTTGTTCAACAAGGTACAGACAGTCTAAATGTACCCACAAGGGACATGGACAAAAGACCATTTACCTTTTAAACCTTTTAGAACTTTTGTACTTTTAATGTACACTACATTCACTTTTCCAGGAGATAAAAGCAAATGTGGGCCATTTTATAATCTAAACTTTTGGAACAGCAAAATAAAATTAAAAGCTTGATAAGAGGGTGTGTGTCAATGCAACTTCAATGAAACAAAGTTCAACTGTTCAACTCCCTAACTAAAGGTTCTAAAAAAAATACTCAGGGTACCACCTTATTGACTTGAAGGATACCATGCCAATGGCAGCTTGAGTTTAGAATGTAGAATGATGAATTTAGGGCAGTAGTTTTTCAGAAGTTTCTATCACCTTCAAGATATCTCAACAGAAAGAAATTTCCCTACTCTTTAAACCAGGAAATCTCACTCTAGCGAAACCACTGCTGAATTTAAGGACCAGGGTATCTGTTTAAATTACCAAAGAATGTTAATTTGCATTTGAACACTTTCAATTAAAAATGGATTTGTGCTTATTCAAAATCACTTTTAGAAAGTACAAAAATACTTCTAGATTATAAAGGCATTCATGCACAGGTACAATGTCTTTAAAACAAACATGAGAAATAAATGTGAGCATATGAAGATTTGTGCTTAAACATTTCTGAACAGCAAAAGTACCAGAAATGGTGACACGGTAACAATAAACAGTAAAATAAATCAATAATTTAAATAATTTGTTTAAATACAGCAACGTCTCATGCTCTTGTTTATTGAAAATTAAATACAGTTCGACAAGAACAATATTACATTGATTCTAACGTTAAGAAAATAAATCCAATCTAAAAATATCATCTCATAAACTCTCTTCACAAAGTGCTTTTCTTTTTCTATACAAAGGATGAGATGTAACTGTCCTTAAGTGTCACGTTGTTTGCCGTTGCCCTCGGGGAAATCGGTAATCGGTGAGTAAGAAATGAAAAAAATGAATAAAGACGCCCCAGACTGCGCGTTAAACGTTCATGTTTCCTGACGCAGACTTTTATTGAGCAAAGGAATGGCGACAAGCAACATCTTTTGGTTATTTATTATTATTATATTTTTTGCCGTTTGAGTGGGCATTTATTGATTGTCAAGTTATCCCATCGTACTAGAAAAGGTATGGGGTAGCCAATGGGGAGCGAGCTTAATGCTGCACGCGGCGGATAGACTGAATCTGATTGGTGTGCGCCTGGGTGCCGAACTCGTTATAGTTTTTGTACTCGCCCTGACGTCTGTCTCTCTCGAAGATGTACTGATATCCACGGTAACCAGGGAACTGGTAGCCCACCCACCTGCAGAAGGGGGATAAAGGGAAAACAGAGGGCTCATTCAGTTTGGTTGTCTAAATAATGCCTTGCTTCCTGATGCACACGTAAGCTCCCTATAGATCTCTGAGTTTGTGCATCTTTCTGTAAAAGACATTATGTTTTAATCTATGGGAAAAGCAAGAATGCTAATATATAGCATCGGCTATTCAACTTAACTACTACATTTGACAAACCTTGGTAGTTTGTATGGGATATTTTGCTGAGGTTTTAGTCTTATGCCTGTTCAATGTGCAGGGGTTTTAGCACAAATGCAGCAACAACCAAATTTGGCTTTTTAACAGTCTTGTCTTTCAGAAGATTCAGTGAAATTATTCGGAAAAAAATGTGTGTACCACAAAACATATGACACTTGAAATGGTTGTTAAACAATGGGCACAACAGTGGCTTGACCCAGAGTTCCTAATATGATAACTACATGATTTCATAATAACTACATGACTCCATATTTATGGGAAAATAGCATTTCAACCAAAATTTTATTGTTGTTGATATACAAGTTAAAACTCATCTTTGTTGAGTTTTAGCTTGAATTTTAAGATGAGTTATTTTTGTAAAACAGGTCATTCAGATGTTGGGTGTTGCTCAATACCTACTGAGATTCGCTGCTCCCAACTGACTAAAGGGTCAACTAATCAAAATGGTACCTATTATTTGGACAGTGATTATATTATCAATGGTTGCCACTTCCTGCACATTAATAACACAAACTGGAGGACCACAAACATTATAACAACCAAGTGCTAATTAGCTACGTTAACACACTGAGTGTCATTCATGCACCAAAAAATAAAATGGTCACTAAAGCTCACGTAAATCATAAATAATCTTTTTCTGATCTTGTTTTTAAGCATGTTTTAGTCTATGTAACAATTTATTTATTTATTTATCTATTTTATTTGATTTATTTTCAAATTCTGTAGGCACTTTGAGATTTGCATAATGTAAAGTGCATTATAAATAAAATGTATTATTATTCAATAATAATAATAATAATAATTATTATTATTATTATTTTTATTATTAAATAAAGTAATTTTTCCACTCTTCTCATGACAAAATTAAACACTAAATTGCTCAACTGTGAATGTATTATCTATTGCTGCATCACTATTTATCTTGAATAGAAAATATCAAGAAAGGTGCATTGGGATGACCTAATTATTTAAGGATACATCTATGGCTACCTTAAAAAACAGACATTTTTGTTATAGATGTTTGTGCAAGATCACTTACGCTCCAGAGTTCACTTTAATTGAGGGGACCTCCTTACTGCACCAACCCATGGCCTGAAGGGATGGGTAGTCATCACATATCTCAAATTTGCGTCCCTGGAGATCCTCACACTCATACAATGTCACCTTACTGTCACTGTGGCTCTGCATGAAGGTGAAAAGGCCAGAGATCATGCACAAGAATAGTAAAGAACAAAATAAAAGTATATCTAAAACTAATAAAATAATAACAAAAATTTTTAATACAATTAGAATGAAGTAATGAGCAGAAGATTAGAACTGAACATGACTTTTTAAAGTCTGATTTTCTGTGTAATATTAAAAAAAATGTAGAAAATGTAACATATAAATGTGCTATAGATTTTCTGCTGGATTTAACAGTCGCAGCAGCTGAACAGTAATGTGGTGAGATAACAACATAATAATAATGTATAGAGAAGAGTAACGTGAGAACAACTCTTACAGCACACTTGACTGGCCTGAAGGAGAGCAGGTGCTCAGTGCGGTAGCTGCTGTTGCCACTCCAGGCTTGGTAACAGGGATAGTCTCCTTTCTCCAGGATAAACTGCTGCCCCTGGTACTCAGGATACTCATAACCCACCCAGCTAGAGAGAGAGGAATTAGCCATCAGAAAAGTGTTTCATAAGTATCAGCATTGAGATCTGTTCTTTGTAAGGATTTTCCAGGATTTGTCAACCGTATTCTTTATCTTCATCACTGTAGGAACAAAACCATGTCCATTTTGCATTGTGTAAAGATTTTGTGACGACCAAACTAAGAAAACGGTTCAGAAAGACCTAGTACAATACAGTTTAGAATGTTTTTTCCATACTATGCAATTACTATATAGGAGAAATGAGCTTTTTTTCTGACAGTAATGATATGGTCAATTCACACAGAACATTTTTAATGCCTCTGTACATAAAACAGAACAGAAACCTGCAATTATAAATTCATTTATTTCAAACATTTACTTACAGAATTCGGCAACTGCCCAATGGTGGCTATAACAAACTAATTTCAGTGTAATGCCTCTAAAAGCTCCCTTACAGAAAGTTACTATATGATAGTGTTAAATTTTTACTGTCTAATGCCTTACAGATAGTTTTGCAATAGTTTTGTGTAAACTTTTGGCCTAGAAATGCCTTATTCCATACATCCACAGCGGAGAGATACTAGGGCATAAAAAGGCCAAATGGTACCAAAAGAAAACAGATTTTTTAGATTTACTCTATTTTTTAATTATCAACAACATATAAAAATGAAGAAGATACAAATTAGCTTCTTGGTAATTTTGGATAGTTAAGAAAACTATTAAGCACTCTTATGAAATCCAGGTAGGTTTCTGTATAATGCACCTTTTGACCACAAACCACTCTGATTGCCTTGTTTACATTTGAATAAATAAATTATGCTGAAACACTTTCAAAATCAGTGGAATTGTTCTTAATCCCAACTTCCACTTATACATATAGTGTCCCTGCCTCCAGTCTCATACACAGACACATGTACACACTTACGGGCCACTCTCAACCTTGATGGAGCGAATCTTTTGGAAGTTCCTCTCTAAGATGTTGGGGCACTCCAGCAGGAACTCACAGCGTTTGCCCTGGAAGTGTTCCTCCTCCCACACTGTGATCCTGAACTGGCCCCTCTGTTCCATTTGCTGTTGCTGGTTCATTGTGGCCCCCTGTCTGCTTTCTCCAGCTGTGGAGAAGAGGAGAAGAGCTGTAAGACCACCTGCATTCTTCTGACAGTGCCAACACTTATTAGCACTGAATTGACTTATGAAACCATATAGTCTTTCAGTATATTGTTGTGATATGGTCAGTGGCATGGAGATTTCTTGGCCTTTTCAACCTAATCTGTCTAAAGCAAACAGTCATTTCTCATGGACAATAGTTTTTAATTATTCCTTTAATGGTAAGGAAGCATTGTTTGGAATCAAGCCCCTTGAGCCTAAGCAGTATCCACAGAAGAAGATCTTGCAGACTGTGGGCACAATAATCCTGGTCCACACTGGCCAAAACAAAATAGGGGGTGAATGATAATTTGGCTATTATCGGATTGGGGGTTCTTGAATCCCATGATGGATGGATTGACATGCATTTATTACTGCTGTCAAACAAGTGCAACAATGGGCCAGAACTTGACTTTCAGCAGCCCTAAGCGACAACTTTCTGTTCAGTCCATGATAGGATTCCCCCATGTCCTAGCTCTGGTAATCATCCAGGCGTTTTTCTCACTTCCTTAGGAGTTCCATGTGATTGCATAATGTATACATGTTCACAGGGGCCATCCTTCTAGTTACAGAAGCTGGAGTGAATGCTGTTAGTTTTGGGGGCAGCGTGGAGGAAGCTCCATACTTACGTGCTGAAGTGGGAAAGATGTGGCGTGATCTATGTCGGGGCTTGTCCCCCCAAGAGGGGTTTATATAGCTGTTGTCTCCGTGGTTACTGCAGAATGTGCAGCGGGACTGCCTGCTCAGCAGCATGGGTCAAAAGAGAGCATAAGTCCTGTTATTGTTCATCGTGGCCTTCATTGCTCTGACTCATCAAAAACATTCCCCGATATAGATGCACACACATACACACACCGAATCCCACACCCCATCGACCAACACAGACATAAACCCTCACTGCACACCCCTATCCCCTACACACGCCTCTCAAAGTGTCTACTAGATTCAGGTACAGAGTTCTGATGAAGAAAAATTATGCAATGTGATTTTGATAAAGACATTAAACTCTAAACTTTAAATAAAATTAAAGTTCTTACAAAGGGCTCCATAAAGGTCATTAAGATGACTCTTTGAAGCCATTGCAAGGTTATTAAGATAACCAAAAGTATTTTTTCAAGGGTTTCACTCCAAAGAGTCATGTAGCATATGAGCCTAATATTGTCATTACTTGGATGGCACCCGTTTTTACAGATATTTGCCTTTTTGTATAAATTTTGAATTACTCTCAATGTTGTCTTCTACTGATCTTTACACTCATACACAATTTTTAATTACTCTCAATCTTTTCTTCTACTGATCTTTACACTCATACACAATCTTCCCATAACTTTCCATTTGAGTGCAGAAGGTAATTTAAAGAGACTTTTCTAGTTATTCAGAGCATTCATACAAATTAGTCATAGTTATCTTTGTGGGCTTTTCATGATATCTCCCATGGGAACACTGGGTCTGGTTGAATGTTTCTGAAAATGTCACGCTCTCCGAACTTCAGGAAAATGTAGTCATTGTTATGGATATGCACAAAAAGGGTCGATGGTTCTGTGGCCTTTGTTTTCTGTGCTACAATAAACTGACTGCCATTGATGGTCATGTGCTACTTTGAAACACTCTTTTGTTTTTTAGACTTAAGTTACATAAGACAGTGAGATAATGTTAGTTTATTTTGTAAATGCACTTAGCCAGCATTGATTTATACTTCCATATAGCAATTCAGATTTAAAGGGCTTCTCTTTATTAGCCTTCTTTTAAATGATTTCTCTTATGAGGTTTCTGTGAGTTTGTGTACCAAAAACAGTTTATTTTTTACATGACCATTTTCCATCCATTCTTTATCTTGAAGCCTTAAAAAGGTTTTCTTTTGGCTACTGTACATTTAAATCTGATTTTGTAAATTATCTCTGTCCACATGTTATAACATCAGTGTGAATAGTTGAGAATAAACTGCTGTAAGCTTCAGACATACTATACACCATGTAGCTACAACAATAAAACCACTGAAAATGGAAGATAATAACACTGATTATCTCATTACAATGGCACCTATCTATGGGTAGGATATATTAGGCAGCAAATGAGCAGTCAGCTCTTGAAGTTGATGTGTTTAAAGCAAGAAAACAAAGGATGAGGGATCTAAAGCACTTCGACAAGACACCTGGGTCAGAACTATCCTTAAAATGGCAAGTCTTGTTGAGTGGTTAGTACCTACGACAAGTTAACCAAGGAATAGCAACCAGTGAATTGGCGACAGGTGAACCACATTTACATTATGTCGCTGGATGGCGCCAGGATACACTATGGAAACGTACGTATAGTATATAGAGTACATAGTATGTGATCTGATCCATGGAAGGCCCCTTTCACAAGTTACAGGACTTAAAGAATCTGCTGCTAGTGCTCTTGGTGTCAAATACCACAGCACACCTTCAGAAGGCACGTTGCTATTTTTGTGACATCACAAAAGTAGTGAATTCAAAACAGACGCTTAATTTTTGTATTAGGACTGTATGGGTTGGGGAGATAATGGTACATTTTAGAAACTAAACAATATTTATATATGCCATAGCAAGGAAATACTTTATACAAGCATGAGGAAATGTCCATTTCCATGGGAAGGGCCCTTTAACAAATCTTCTATACTCGAGATTCTTTGCTTCTTTGAATCACTGGTCCACTGCTGACATCTTGAGGCAGCTTTGGGAACAGTATTTGCTCAGTTTACTCAGTGTTGGTAAAGAAGGCATTGTTGAGGACTATAAATCGGTGTTTCTTTTAAATTGAGCTTTACCTTCAGTCCAATTCATGCTTTGTTGAATAGGATTAAGATTAAAATGAAAGAAAATATGTACAAAAGGTAAAATGGCAAAATTATTGTGGTGTAGATGATGTGTGTAAGGGAAGTAAGAGTCACATCACATCAGTGCATCACTTCTGCTCTCATTTCATAGGGAAATGAGTCAATTTACATCACACACACACACACACACACTGACACAGTCACATATACAAGATAACCATTCAAAGTAGCTTCATATGTCAACTTTCATCAGAAAAGGGAGGGGGTAGGGGGTGGAGGATATGAATTTTGACTTAGTAGTCTGATGATAAAACCATTCCAGCCTGCTTTTCCCCCATTCATTCACATCACTCATTGAGAAAACATACAGGAAGTCAGCGCCATTACACTCATTAGGTCTCTTTAGGCTAGGAGCAGCAGCTGCCTGGGCTGCTACTAAATCATCACCTGCTCCCTACCACATGGGCTTTTCAAAGTATACACAGAGCAAACAGCCCATGTTTACACATCTGCCCCTTTGCCTGCTGTTCTTCTGAACACCGTGCTCTGCTGCTGTGCATTTGTGTGTTCGTGTGTGTATGTGTGCATGAGTGCATGTATGCATGTGGGCATATTGGAGGAGTATTCAGCAACTCCATCTCCACCATGGTGACAGATGTCATATCCTCTGTCTCTGCCTCTCTTTCTCTGCCTTTCAGTCCATAAGTTCAGCTGCTCATTGTGACCAGAGGTGGTGCTAGAATGTGTGTTTTTTGTTTTTTGAGAAGTGCTACAACAATGCTAATGAAACATTTATAGGGCAACTCTAGTGGTACTACTAAGATCTCCAGGGCTCCAGTGAATTAAAAAATGAGTGCCCCCCCCCCAAAAAAAATTACCTTCTGTAAATAAAAACGTGACATATCACTTGCTTGTTTATTCATTATTACTATGTCTCTGTAAATCCTGAGCTGTGTTATGGACGTAATGTTTTAAATTCTGTGCATCCTAAATAATCATAATTCCTTTTTTCCATTTTACAATCTCTCTTTATTGTGCATTTAAGACTAAGACTATATGTAAATGACCCCTATTCTGAGTGGTTACCCTATGTTTAGTTCATTCAACAAGCAGTCTGTGCTAAACTCTTCTTAGGCTATTTCTTTAGCATTAAAGGGCAGGGCTAACTGTTTGAAGCTAAATACACTTAAAAAATGTGTATTGAATTACTTGATTTAAATGTGTACATTGGTCCCACTTGATATGTTACACCAAACCAATAACTGCCTTTCATTTGCTCTCTATTGCCAATTATCATGTTGGTGTGATATATTGCAGTCGTGTGGGACAGCATGTACATATTTAAATCAGTTAATTCAAGGCACATTTTTTTTCAGTGTCGTGTATAAATCCATCACTTGTCATGACATCAAAAAACAGTTGTGCCACAACGGTGCTGTTGGAGTTTTTAAACATCCCATTGCTGGGCTGAAAACTGACCATCAGGGAAGAAAAAAAGGATAACTAAAACAAACCGTGCAGAATTAAATGAACTCTCTCTAATAACTTTAAATCTGCAAGGTGCAACAAGTTAGATGTGTCTAATAAAGTGAACTGTAAGTCTGCTTAATTAGACACACTCTATGCAGCACACACACACACACACACACACACACACACTAAACACACACATGCACCAACATGCCACTACCATGTCAGCTGTGATGAGAAAGATCCACCACCCAAATACAAACCCATTTCCAAAAAAAAAAGATATTTTGTAAAATGTAAGTAAAGGCAAATGTGATTATTTGCAAATCACGTAAACCCATTTGTAATTAGAAATGTGAAAAAGACAGCATATCAAATTTCAAACTAGACAATTTGTTTTTTCAGGAAAATATATATATGCTAATATAAAATTTGCTGTCAGCCACAAAAATTGGACTGGGGGAAAAAACACCTGGTGAATCAATCGCTACAGGTCAGTCAAGGCATAAAAAGTCAGTGGGCAAATAGTGCAGCAATTTAAGAATGACTTTTCTCAAAGTAAAATGCAGGAAATTGGTGGATTTCCTTATCTACAGTACTTAATACTATTACAAAATTGACAGAAACCCTAGTAATCTCATGGGACTAGACCAGAAAACAGTATGACAGGATAGAGGTCCTAAGGCAGCACTGCATTACAAAACAAATGATACTGTAATGGAAATTTCTGCATGGGCACAGGAGCATTTCTGAAAACTATTGCCTGTGAACACAATTTATTGCTGCATCCACAAATGCAAGTTAAAACTGTACTGTGCAAAGAAGATACCATGATCCAGAGGTGCTATCATGAAAAACTGTCATGTGGTCTGATGAATCTAAATGTGATATTCTTTCAGGAAAAAGAAAAGACACTGCATCCTCAGGCTAAAGTGGAGACATGTTGAAACAGTATGCCTGCAGTCCAGTCTTTTGACCCACTGAAAACATATGACAAATAATGAAACAAGAACTAGTTAAACTGGTATTTCACTTTTAAAACTCTAGTAGTTGGTTTCCTTAGCTCCCAAACATATACAGACTGTAAAAGAAGAGGTAATGCAATACAGTGATAACCATGCCACAGTCCCAACATATCTGAAACATGTTCCTGGCATCAAATTGAAAATGAGCATATATTCCTAAAAAAATTCAGTTTCAACATTTGAAATGTTGTCTTTGTATTATTTTCATAAAATAAATATGTGTTTCAGTTTTTTAATTGTATTTTACAGAGCGTCCCAACTTTTATTATACCTGGACTCCGGTGGTCCTGTGGGTTTCTGACCATGGATGGATACAGGGTAAAGAGGGTCTAGCAAATTGTGCAGAGAAACAGATGAACTACAGTCTGTAAGTGTAATCTACAAAATCTACAGTACATTTTAAGAGCACCTGATGAATTGGATAATGAGTGTGGATACAATTAAGTATACATTTTAATGGCCTCTGTGTGTATATGTTATATATGTGCCTCATATGTGTATATAGTATTGTATAGTTATGTGTATACACAAGTTTTGTATCATTATTATAACTGATAAGATGTTGTGAAACCTACTATGACTCATCAGAGCCAAAATAATACTATAGTGTCACAAGCATACACACACAGGCACTGGCCCCACATCAACATGCCCGTGTTGTCAGGAAAGGCGGAGGAAAATCATCTGGCCTGGATGACGCACATCTTCAGTGCTCTTCACCATTTGGCTGTCCTTGGCTCTGTACGTGTTGCTCCGCAGTTAAGAGCAGAGTAATTTAACACGTCCTACACACATGCACATACACACAACAGTTATGCCCATTTCACTGTCAAATCTTCCTATTTGCATCCTATTGGGAGATTCCATCTGACATGCAAACTAAAGAGGCAAAAGAGGTACAGTGTAGAAGTGCATTAAAGATGAACAAAAAAGTGTGTGGTGGCCTTTTTTTCAACATTAAATGCTTCTGTTAATTGTTTTTTTTTTTTTTTAATTCATTGTTATGATCCATTACAGGTATTACAACACAATTTCTTGTTATTGTGTAAGCCTCTGTAATGAATGGCCTGCCTTTGTTTGTAGCTTGCAAAGTTAAAGTTAAAAAATATATACTGCTATTTGTTCTATAACTTGTTCTTGTCCTTCTGTAAACCACTGGCAGTTTGAATAGTGAGTGGACCGGGAAATTACGTGCACCACATGTTCACCATTTCCATGACAACTAATCCTGGACTGAGCATGTGCGAAAAAACAGGCCCTGACAGCTCAAACTTAGGCAGACAGCATCTGTTTCACAAGCACTGTGTGTGTGTCACGTTTCATGGGTGCATCTAAATGTAAATGTTCCTTTAGACTGACCCTTCCATATACAGAGCTGAGCTGAAGGCCACTTAGAGCCCATTCAGTGACGAGTGACTTAGGTTAACGTGCTATACATATGTCATTAGTTTAATTTTGTAATGATGATAGTTTAACATTCAGTGATGAGTGGCTTAGGTTAACCCGCTATACATATGTCATTAGTTTAACATTGTAAAGGTCTTTCACTAAAACACATGGCTCCCAGAGCCACTTTAGAGACAGGGGACAATCAATAGCCTTAAGCTACTCTGTCATTAAGCAGAGCACAAACTTCTGATCTAATAACGTCCCGTAAATTAAACATCTGCTCCAAACAATGACATTTCTGCTATCTGGCAAAATGGATTTTGGATTATTTATGATGGTTGACCTGCACCCTCAACACTATGGGTTCTTTTGTGTTGTTTAAAGAGTAAGTCCAGGCGGAAGGGGAAAATGATAACAATCATGTCATTGGATGATCATGGAGCACTGAACGAGTGTGTTGAAGATGGAGGGATATGGAATTAGAGGTCATAAATGTGGCTGAGCCTGCACTGAGAAAGTGAACAGGTGTGTTTGTGCATGAGTGTATGCATTGCGCACTGAATGGTGATTTATTTGAATCAATTTGACTTCAGAGATATGGACTCCATGACTACAGAGCACTCAGACCTGCACTGGGCCCTGCGCTAAGTGCCCTGGGCAGATGGCCTGTCTGATGGGAAAGTGTTGAGGCCAGGCTTCAGTAGTTAATAGTTTACCCTCGGCCTATTAGTGCAGTTTACACATTAGTCTCCCCGCACCCACAGACTCCACACCAGCTCGCCCGTTGCCTTAGCAACCGTGGGCCTCTGCACTTACTGATCTTGACGTGTGAGGTTGGCATGCACACACCTGCAGATGAACAGCAATGATGCATTTTAAATCGGAATATTCAAGAGCCTTCAGAAGGGGTGCATTACAGACATGCAGCAGGGTGATGACGGTCCATACAAAGCTCAATTTTTATTTATGTTTTTATTATTATTTATTTGCATCATTAAACAACATTTTATGGTGAACTGACCAATGGAAATTGTCTAAATTTACATTGTATATAAAACATTAACTTATGTCAGACCTTAAGAACTGTAAAGCTAGAATACAAAGTTGCGACAGCTAGATTATCTTCTTTCAGAGTCTGTCTGTATCACACATGCTGGATCAACTGCACTGCACTGCACAACTTACTGGTTTACCACTTCTAACATCACTGAACAATCTCAGCAGCTACTTATCAACCTTTGTGAAATGAACCAGTTAAGTTAGAAAAAAGTTAATTCTATAATAATAAGTTTTTCAGACAAGAACTGAGATATATCTCACTATTTCATTTTAGTTTGATAACGTATGCCATTAAATTATAGGTCTATACACTGTAAATTAATACGTTAAGCTACATAAGATTCATACCGCCTGTAAGGCCTAAGTGATTCTCATTGCTTGCTAAACCTGCCCAGTTGATTCTACCACAAAAAGTCCAGCGCATTATTTTGTTCTAAATAGCTAGCAACATCTTCTATGTTCTCTGCTCCAATACATCAAGAAACCCATCCAAATGGTCCTTGGAGGTCCTGAAGTTGAAGACAGTCTGCACTTGCGTAACGCGAGCCGAACGAACAAAACTGAATCCTCATGTATTGTGCGTGTGGCTCAACGTAAAGCAAGTACAGGTGTAGAGGCACCAAAGAAAAAAAACTCAACCTGCACCTTTCCTTCATGAGGTGCGCCGTTACTTCCCATCTAAATACCTGCAAAAGAAATAAAGTTTTAAAATTTACATTAACACTATGATTAAATTAAACATTTCCCCACTTACTTTGGTTAACAGAATGGAAGTCATTAGTAAAAACTTACTTCACTTTACCTGTCCCAGCTGTTGGCTGTTCTCTCCTGAGGGAATGATGGCTGTCCTCCAACTGTGCCGGTCAGGAAAGTGATCCAGTTTAGCAAACTGTGGGTTTTTATAGTCCACAAACACTCTGCCCCCTTTTACTTTCCATTAGCTTGCCAGGATCCCTCGCTCAAGTCAAACAGATGCAGTGAGGGCGGGGCGGGGCTGGAGGTGGAGGTGGAGGTAGTGAGGATGGCCACTTCGGTGATGTTTTCCACACCCGTATTACGACAAACCCCGCATCTTGGCAGTTACACTCACAAGCAATAAACTCTTTTTAACATCGAAATTAACAGAACACTTATTGTGGGGTGAGTGAAACGACAGAAGATATTTAAATTTAGCTCTAAAGTGAGAAAAATCAGAGTGCGACTTTATGTGAGACCAGCTGACTTTAGCTAGCAGGTCACACAGCCTCCGCCTTATCGGCCTATTCGGCCGGTCATTGAGAATCAGCTAATTCACTGTCGCTAACTTTAAGGTGTATAGTCCAAACAGGCGCAGGACTTTGATCTGTAACCTATGGCCTTGCTTAATACATTGGTAACGCTCACCAGTCATGCAAATTGCAAGACAGCAAAGGAGGAAGTTCCTGTCAACTCTGAAAAAGTGTTTTTTGCTACGTTTTGCTCGAATTGACGAAGAACGCAGGTATTTAGGTTCTGTGGTGGGTATCATCAGGACCCTAGTCCTAACAGGCCTGTACTGTATATTTCCTTCATCTCAGTCCTTCTCTGATGCTGGTAAATCCTGCACCAGGCGGGATTGGTCGCAATACGGGTGGCGCATGGGTAAACAAACGGCTGATGGTTGATGGCTTCCGTGTCTGAACGCAAAACCGTTCTCTTGCTGCTTATCTGTGTGATAACGCTCGCAGTGACCCAGACTTACGATAAGTAACAGTTCCCTGGAGTGGGTGTTGGGGAAGGAGCGACCTCACGAACGCTTCATTTACACCATATTTACATATTTACAGTTTACATACATCTCACTTTCAGAAAGACAGAGAGGGCGATGGAGAGAGAGACAGAGACATAAACGGAAACAGATATAAAGAGAGACAGATGGAGAGTATCAGAGAGAGAGAGAGAGTTAAAAACATTGACAAAAGCGCCACCTTGCGATGCCCAGGATATTACAGACATTATATTTTAAAAGCATTTTCTGTATTTTCTGCATCATTCCTATTGGCTTAATTCAACAAACCATTCATCCATTTATGGCATCACAGTTGATTTAAATTTAGGATTAGATTTAGAGTTATGATTGGATTAGATTTTTTTTTCTATAATTTGTTCTTATGAAATGTTCTAAAATGTCCATGTTGAGATTCATAACCAGAAATGTTTCACAAACATGTCAGCAACGAAATGTGCATAAGCGTGCCCTTGAGAGTGTGTGGATTCTGTTCTTACCCCAACAAAGAGGAAAACAGTGGTGAACGTCAAACTCTTTGTAAAAAGTGGGCTTTAGGAAGTCCTATAGATCGTCAAGCCACTTGGGGGCAGTAGCTGTCTAACAGTTCTCTCTGAATTTAGCTCAGTGTTTTACAAAAGTAAGCGTTAGTATTGTATCGCCTTCACATTTTATCGCACAGTTTATTGCAGTAAAAGTGATGTGGTATGCCATGGCTTTTTCATTTCTTGGAAGACATCAAACTTTCTTAAGAAATATAATTGTAAACCGTTTATCATTGCTGTGTAGGTATTCTGTAACTATACAATAGTGCAGTACCAACAACACAAAAACGCAAACACAAATCATTTTCTTATTTTATGCCGAGATGCAGGTGCTTACAATGTAGAAGAAGCTTGTGGTGATTAAGGTAGTGGTATCATTGGACATTTGCCAATTCCGATGCCAGTGTCCTATTCTGGTACCACTTTAGATTACTAAATGTTTCCCAACCACTACTTTATCCAAGACAGAAAGAGAAAAAATATTGTAGAGCAAGTCAAACTGTCTCCTTATTTACAGTCAAATAAAAAATGTTTTAACTCAAAGATAAAATGGTAAAATGGTTTTCATTTAAAAACCCTCACAAAATTCCAGTGTTTACAAATTAAAAAGAACCTAAAACAATATACAGTAAATATTATTTGTTGCCTATAGGACCTTTCAACACAGCTCTGGGTAAGATATTTTATTTTTGAAATAAAATTTAGATCAGATGTTAATCTATGCCAGATCCTGTCAGAAATAGAACATTGGATGTTTATTTATTTATTTATTTATTTTTAGAATTTTTGTGTTACATCTTATTTTATGTAAATCACTTGTTTGCCATTTTGAATGCAATTTAAATCTGTTTAAGAGAGAGAGAGAGAGAGAGAGAGAGAGAGAGAGAGAGAAGGAGATTCAACAGCTGAGACATGGGGTTTTGTGTGTATCATGGTAGTTAATGTTACTGCAATTTAAACCTCAACAACAAGGACCAAACTGGTAAAATGACAAAAGGCAATAAAAAATTTTAAAAATGTCAATTAAATTTCTTCGAACCCGCAGGTCAGTGGGACCCTAAGCAAACCAAAGTCAAAAATTTTGGTGGATTAACAGGACAGTGCTGTTTGTTGTGTGTTGGTGCCACACTCTGAAAGTACTAAAACAGAGTGGAGGAGAAAGACAGACAGACAGACAGCACTGCTCACTTATGGCGGTTGTAAATAAACTTGCAACCAGCCCTAATTACCCAATCCGGACGGAAGGGAAACTAACACCAGGAAAGTAAAGGAACAGGCAACACATGTGAGTGAGCAAGATAGAGAGAGTTGTTATGTTTGGGGGATTATTGTAAATGCCCCGGTTTTTAAATGTGAATTAAAAATGCTTTGTGATGACTTGAGTCGTGTTAAATCACAAGATTGCTGTAGCTACTTATTTGCAGCATCTGATTTGTTGCTGAAGTAGGCTTTTTATTTTTGCTGCAAGACATAGTTCAATAAACAAATTACACTGGTATACCTCGATTTTGCTGTCAGTTTTTACGGTTTTTAAAGGCATTCTGCTTTGTTGGTGGTAATAGTTAAGTATAGTTTAGAGATTAGTTTGGTTACCACTACCTTTCATTTTGAACAAGTCAGTTCACTAGTCTCAATCAGGCTTCCCGTCACTACACTGTTTAGTTTGAAAGATTCAGTTCACTAGAAATTAATTTAATACTCACAATACACAACAGACAATATACAATACAAAATATAGGATATACAATACTCAGTATACACATAATACAATAAACAACACAATTTACACTATACAATACACAATATACAATACACTGTACAATACACAACAGACAGTGTGCTATATATGCAATATACAGTCTAAAATATACAAAAACAAGCAATATACATAAAGTGCGGAATAATGTGGAACTTTTAATCAGAATCAGATTTATTGGCCAAGTATTTAAGCACAACCAAGGAATTTATTTTCAACCAGTGGTTTCTCTCTAATATTTAACATGTCTGTATTGTAAAAAAAAAAATAACTATGTGTTTTAACTTAAAGTAGTTCAAACCCCATTTCCAGAAAAGTTGGTTTATTTTCCCAAATAGAATAAAACCAAACATCTGTGATATGGTAAGTCATATGAACCTTTATTTAACTAACAAAAGTATAAGGAAAATTTTACTGATAAATTTAATTGTATTTTGTAGATGTACAAATTTATAATTTGATGGCTGCAACGCACTGAACAAAAGTTGGGACAGTACCACAGGTTTGGAAGACTTTATATTAATCAGGCTAACTGGTAGCAGGTGAGGTATCGATTGGGTATAAAAGCATCCATCAAAGGTTCAGTCTTTTCAAATAAGGATGTGTTGTGGCTCATCCCTTTGTGCCAAAGTTCATGAGAGAATTGGTAGTAGAGAAATGTTAAATGCAAGATTGCAGAGAATTTAGGTCTTTGAAAAGATTCATGAAATTAAGAGACACCTTAGTGGAGAAAGTCAGAAACCACTGTTGAATGTGAAGTGAAAGTGACTATCTGTCATTGTGAACACACTCAAGCACCACAACGAAATGCAACCTCTGCATTTAACCCA
>JBBPDA010000105.1:4707629-4754285 GCA_037974385.1 Arnoldichthys spilopterus
CAGGCCGGGACTCGAACCTGAGACCTTCAGGTCTCAAAGGCAGTGTCCTAACCACTAGGCCACCACTGCCCACAATTTAATGTAAGTGATCTTGAAAGCTCAAGTGACAATGCCTAAAATACCGTCTTGCTACTGTCCCAAATTTAGCCAACTGGGCTCGGGAGTACTTCGGAAAACCATAGTCACCTAAAACAGTCCATTGCTGCTTCATGAAATACAAGTTTAAACTCTATTATGCAAAGAGGAAGCCATATCTTAAATCTATGCAGAAACAGCAGCACATTCTCTGGGCCCTGGCTTGTCTCAGGTGTACTGAACTGTGTACTATGTTCAGATGAGTCCACATTTCAGCTTGTTTTTGGAAAAAAAACTGTGTTCTCTGTGCTAAAGATAAAAAAAACACTCAGATTATCATTAAAAGATGCAAAAGCCAGAATCTGTGGTGGTATGGGGGTTCATCAGTGTGTGAGTTACATGTATGTGAAGGTACCATTGACTCTAACTCTGATTTTAGAGAGATATATGTTAAGAAGATGTCTCTTCTCAGAACATCCATGCTTATTGTAGCAGGACAATGCCAGACCACATGCTGCATGGATCACAACAGCATGGTTTTGCTCTTGACCAGCCTGCTGCCATGTAACACACTGGATGGGCAGTGGTGGCCTAGTGATTAGGACATTGCCCTTGGGACTTAAAGGTCGCATGTTCAATTCCCAGCCTGTGCACTACTGAGGAACCCTTGGGCAAGGTACCATCTACACTGCAACCCAGGTGCTGTTGAAAACTGCCAACTACTGCATGTGTGATGGGTTAAATGCAGAGATCACATTTTGTTGTGGTGCTTGAGTGTGTTCACAATGACAAATTGTCACTTTCACTTCTATAACATGCCTCTAACACAACTTTTGTTAAATGTGTTGCAGCCATCAAATTCTAAATTTCTGTATATTTACAAAATACAATAAAGTGGGTCAGTAAAACTATTGAAAATCATAGTTTTGTCAGTTAACATAACAGATTTTTGTTTTTGTTGCATTTTGGAACATTCCAACTTTTCTGGAAATGAATCAGAATCAGAAAACATTATTGGGTTTGTAACCAACTTGGTTGCCTTAAATTTTGATTTAATTAAACTTCAAACAATAAGTTAACACGGGCGGCACGGTGGTGCAGTGGTTAGCACTGTCACACTGTCGCACTGTCGCCTCACACTGGGTCCGATCCCCGGGTTGGCCACAGGTGCCTTTCTGTGTGGAGTTTGCAAGCTCTCCCCGTGTTTGTGTGGGTTTCCTCTGGGTGCAGTAGGTTGATTGGATTGGAAAATTGCCCGTAGGTGTGAATGTGTGTATGCACAAAATACAATATACAGTAAACTATATACAATATAAAATATAACATACAAGCAATATATAGATTTAAGAACATGAGCTTAATACGTTAAATAAAGTCAGGTTCACAATAGTCAGTCCACTAATCTGAATCAAACTTCTTATCAGTTCAGTTTCCAAGAGCCAGTTCACTAATTTGAATCAAACATATTACTACAGTTCAGTTTTCAAGAGTCAGTTCACTAATCTGAATCAAACTTATTACCACAATTCGGTTAGAAAGAGTCAGTTAACTAATTTGAATCCAACTTATTATCATAATTCAGTTCAAAAGTCAGTTCACTTATCTGAATCGAACTTATTAAAATTCAGTGTCAGTCCGTTCACTAAACTTAATCGAACTAATAACAATTCAGCTTGAAAGAATCGGCTCACTAATCGAACTTCTTATAACAATTCGGTTCAAAAGATTCAGTTCAATAATCTGAATCAAACTTCTCATACAGTTCAGTTCACTAAAATAAATTGAACTTCTCATCACTTCAGTTCGAATGAGTCGGTTGTTTCGAATCGCCATCACTTCCTCACATACCATCGAGTGCCCTATATCTTTTCTTCCCACCCGCCTGCTCGCGCGGAATGGTACGCCCCAAACCTAGTGAGGTCATGGCCATAGTTATGTGTGGAGAAAACCCTTCGGCGCTCACTGTTTGCAGTCCACATTGGCCGTTCGGCCGTTTTTAGACTTAAAACAACCATGTAGTCATTTGTAGCGCGATGAACGAGGGCAGAAGGCGGTCAGAAGAGCTCTACTGTTCCGGTTTTTTCAGCGCTGCAGAGACTGAGAGCTCAACCAGTGACAGAGCGGGGCTTCGGTAGCTGAGGTGTTATTTTTCCGGCACTCGGACCCAGTGTGGAGGGCTGAGGTGAAGTTAATTTCTCCGACTCCGAGCGGTGTGCTAGTTTGCCAGAGATGCGGATGTTGTCGGCTGCCCAAAGCCGGGACGAAGGACACTGGTCAGCGCAGGATGATGCTCATCCCCGTTCCCTACTACCAGGGTGAGTGAGTCCACATCCACATTCCTCCTCTCTCCTCTCTCCTCTCTCCTCTCTCTCTTTGTTCGTAGAGATGGCAGCCAGTCGGTGGGCAGCAGCTAGCACACTGAGGATGGCGGGGAAAACACATGGAGTGTGTCCAGAACCAGCAGCACGGCGAGTTGGTTGACACTCGCCATAAACCCGACATTAAACACCATAAACATGCCATGGCCTACTTAGGTCATCCACGTTTTCGTCCTCACTGTCTCCTGCCGTGTCAGCCCTCTTTATGTGGTGTAATAGCTACTGTACTGCGCTAAAGTCACGAGCTCGACTTCTGTCATTAAAAGAAACCGCAGCACATTTGATGCAGGACAGGCCGCATGCCCTTAATGACACTGTCACGTGCGTAGATCGTCGTGCACATATGTACAGATATGATGAATGTGGTTTTAGGAGACACACAGTTCTCTTGCAGTTCGTGGGCATGCCAGCTTTGCCATCCATTTTGCTCGCCGCCCAAGAGCATGCTGTATATTTCATGAAACTGCTGGACGTGGTGCTGAAAGTAGCCCAAGGCTTTGGCTGGGCATATGGGTGGGTAACCATTAGCCCCACTACTGTACTGCCATCTCCCTGAGCATCTCTCATGTTGCTGTGTATGGGGGTTTACTCACCAACCATGTCAGCATGTTGAAATGTTGCAGAACATCAGCCATAACATTAAAACCACCTGTCTACTATTGCGTAGGTGCCCCTCATGCTGCTGAAACAGCTCTGACTGTGGTGCACTGTGTGTTCTGACACCTTGTGTCATAGCCATGTTAATATTTTGTGCAACAGGACCCCCTCTTTGGGATCAGACCAGCCAGGCTAGTCTTTGCTCCCCACATGCATCAACAAGCCTTTAGTGTCTATTACCTGGTCGCTGATTCACCAATTGTCCTTTCTTAGATCAATTTTTGCAGGTATTAACTATTGTGTACCTGGAACACTCCACAAGACATATTGTTGGGGAGATGCTCTGACTAAGTCATCTAGCCATAAGGCCCCTGTCAAAGGGGCTTAGATTCTTATGCTCCCCAATTTTATTTGCTTCCAGCACATCAACTTCAAAAACTGTCTGTTCACATGCTGCATAGCTTATCCCACTCTTGACAGGTCCTAATGTAATGAAATAACTAGATAGTCAATTTTACTCACTTTACCTGTCAGTGGTGTTAATGTTATGGCTGATCGGTGTACTAAAAGTGAATGAGAAGGTGTTGTGTATGATTGCGAGGAACTACTCAGCCACTTCAGGATTCAGCTCACCAGTCCACTCCAGTTCCAGTCCTGTTCTCAGAATTATTCCACAGGACCCCCCCATATCTGCAGTTTCCTGCCTCATTCCCATGATTGTGATTCCCAGAGACATTCTGTCTCTTCGCGGAGCATGCTGGCGGAATAGAGCCATGAAAACAACCCAAAACAAATGGCAAGAAGTCACAAGCTGGTGCCTTGAGTCTCTCTCTCCCTCTATCTCTCCCTCTATCTCTCCCTCTATCTCTCCCTCTAGCTCTCCCTCTATCTCTCCCTCTATCTCTCCCTCTCTCTTTTATTTATGACATGTGATTTGAGGTGAAAACTTACAGTTGTCAAGCACAGTAGCTTTAGGGCTCGAACACTGTGCTAAGATCACAGTGGAATTTGTACATTGCTGTGTGGTGTGATAGACTGTGTATGTGTGTGCATTTTTCTTTGTGTGTTGGTGGGGCTGAGGGCAGCTGGTGGGCTGTGAGGCTGTTCGATTACACACACACACACACACAAAGTTATGTTCCCTCACGTGCCGTTAGCGTTTGGTCTCCAGCCAGGCTCCGTGTTCATGACGGACAGTTGCTGCAAGCGCATGCAGCCCATCGACCACTGTGGCAGCAGTGGAGCAACCAGGACACGGCGCCAATTCTGTCCCCAGGCACAACCCAAAGGTTCTGCTACATGCTGGCTCACATGTACGATCAGAGTTGATTAGTCATGACTGGGGATCCAAGCCTCATGACAATTAGCCTAGATGTTATCTGACTCAAACCACCCAGTCACTTTTTACTGAAAAGTCAGTTTGATTGGTCTGCAGATCATGCATGTAGTAGTGTTGTCAAGGCCCTTGATACATATTGACTGAGCTTTGGCCAGCTGTCTGGTGTTCTAATTGGTGCTGATAAAAGATTAATATCCATTGATATGCCAGTTAGAACACAGAGTAAAAGGGCACGTCAAAGAACGGAGTGAGGTGGAGGTCACAAAAACACATGATTATCAGAGTGATGGAAGCATTTTACAAAAAATGAATGAGAAGATTTTCCAAAAGATTTCTTATAAGTACAGTACATAAGTTTTTCTATGTGTTGCCCCAAACCTTCTTAACTTTTTTCCAATAAATACATGAGTAAATATAATCATTTGTTTCATTTGTTTAACTAGTTTTTTACAGCACCACTGTATAGAGTTTAATGTAAAAAGACTGTAAAAAGAGCAATTTCTCTTGGTCCATCTATAGTCAAAATCTAACACAATGTTAATGTCAGCTGGTATGTTCAAATGATTAAAAAGTAAAAAAAAAAATTTGAAAAATGTAGATACAAGATTTGTTTTGACAGCGATGTTATAGTGATATTCACATGACACAAAATTGCACAGATAGATACAAGCTTCCAAAGAAGAAACAAAAAAGTTTTTATTTTCATTGGCTTAGACTCAACAGTCTCATCTAGTCATGCTTTTCTTCACACGTGCAGATTCCTGCTGACTTATTGACCGAGGGTCAATTGAGTGGTTTTTTTTTTTTTCCCTTTTTTAACAGAACGAGGGTGAGCGTCCCTCATTCACTTCCATTCACGTGGCAGTGTGACCTTCACTGGATTCTGGTTAATGTGAATCACAGTATGGAAGAACTGAAGCTTTGTTGGAAGAGGTTGTTTTGCCAGGTTCTTTTACTCTAATTGCAATCCATGCATCAGAGATGCTCTTTCGGATGCCATTGGTTACTATTTCTGGAATTTTTTAATGTCTCTTGCAGACAATTCCCAAACCTGCTATTGTACGGAGGGGTGCTATTTTAGCTCTTCAAGTACATCAGAAGCTCTTATATTTGCATCAAGTGGGTCTCAATGTATCTCAGTAGTAGAGCTCATCGATTCTGTTGTTTGGTCGTTCAAATCAGTCAATGTTGATGTTACACAGATTGACTAGTATCTGTAAAAACAGCACATGAAATGAGATCTGTGTTGTGAGGATTCTAAAGGCCTTGTATCACACATTTTGTTCCGTGTTTTACCCTGAGGTCCACGTATGATGTTTTGTACAATCGTGAATATTTTTCATGGCCATTTTCCCACCTGTTTTCATCCCTTAGTATTAAACAGCCTGTTGGTTTTTGTGCCTTTAAGATGGATATATGTAGACACTCTGTTCTAGCGGCAACCCTTTATCATGCCTCATTCAAAAAGCAGACCAAACTGAAGCTTATAACTTAATCCATTAATGTGCTAAATTGTTGTAGACTCCATAGACAGTACAACAGTTCAGCAATCTAAAATGATGCATTGGTTTTCTTGACACTGAAAACAGTGAATTCAAAAGAAACTGTTCCGCATTGTGATTGTTAAAATGATGTAAAATCTAAACTATTTTTGTTTGAGTGTAAAAAGTCTAACCATTGAGAACCAATAGCCTCATGTTAACATTCACAGACCACAACGAAGCATTACTTCAGTAAACTGTAATAGGAAGTGTGGATCTGCGATCTTTGAATCTCCATAAGTAAAATGAACACATTTTAAAATCTTGTGTATTTCATTCATTGCAACTAGTGTGGTGCTGTAGCTGTCATCTGAGTGATGACCGAAAGAGCAGAGTTCTCAAACACTTCAAGCAATATGAGTTGCTTAGCTTGGTCAAGTCTAAGACGCAAGTTCACTTTTGTTATGCTCTGTTAGCAGAAATACAGCTCCAAAATCATTTTCATGGTAAATCAGGAGAAAGTTATCTTGGTCATTGCCATTTGAGCCCAGAACGTTAGACTTGCAGTATATAGGTTTGGTGTTGCGAGAACTACATAACACTTTAGTGCTGGAATACACATTACATTTAGAATGCATACGCATAATGCATCATGGCAGCCACATGTTCTCAGTGTTCTTTTAATGCATCCGTTGAGTGCGCTGTCAGAAATTGCAGTATCACCAGAAACAAGGATGATGGTGTGTTCAGGTTTTGGTGCATGATGATAAGAATCATTGTTTAATAGGCTCGAATTGTCAACTTGCTCGAACACTTTGAGAAGGAGCTGATAGAGCATGTTGAGAGTTATTGTAACAACATTAGAATGCAAAGATTATCTTCAACATCTTTCCTTCCTCAACTTACAACACAGCAAATTTGGACTTTTTTTACATGATTTATTCCATTGTCACCTGGTGGAATCCTCCTGATGTACGCAAAGTACACATACAAGTATAGTCAGTACACTGCTTGCATAGCAGCAGCGTCCACAAGCTTTTGCGTCACGTCAAATATGTCCTGACACTTATGGCATCATTTCATACATCAACTAGACCCACAGACTAGCTATAAAGCGAATAAGCTAGCCCAGTATTCTTAGCATAGACTTGGCAGAGGCTACGAAGAGACTCATATATGTGTAAAATCCTGTTAAATTGTCAGTCAACATTGTTTCTGGTCTTGACTTTCTGTATTAGCTTCAGCATATGAACCAAACCATGTGAGTTGGTCAAGGCCTGATTTTTGTTAATGCAGAAGTGTAAAATGCAACACAGTAGCACAAAATGCAAAAGGTTGCTTATTAAACAACCATTTGAAGTTATGTAATTGTGAACACACTCAATCACGCAAAGTGCACCATAAAAAATGCAACCTCTGTATTTCACCCATGATATGTGCACACATGGACCCTTGCTCAAGGGTATCTCAGTAGTAGGCTTGAACCTGTTCACAATGACAAGGTCCAAACCACTAGGCCACCACTGCCCTTTTGGACTAGAGCCTATTATGACTGATTTCTTCAATTGCCTATACAAGAGTCCTGTGCCGATCATTACAAATTATCTAAAATATTCCATTCATTCTATAATACCTATTCATTTTGATCTACCTGGTCATTGAACACCCACAGTGTATGAACTCCTTCCAGTAGAAAGGAAATTAAACATTCATTCAGTAGCTACATTACGCACAGCTAGCTAGCTACACAAATGTTCTGGTTGACCTGTGTGATGAATGTGAAATAGCTATCTTTACCAGTAATAATAGCATTGGTCATGCTATTTTATCCTACACTGAAAATATGTTCCCGTCATGTAAGAGCTGAGTAAAAGAAAGATCTATTTAAAAACAAGCCTGTGGCTAACCAGTCACAATTCCAGTGAGTGAAACGAGTGACCGCCTAAGGGAAAATGAACAAATCGCTCACTGTTTCTCCCAGATCGCAGTTCAGAATGTATGATTTATTCACAAAGGACACGTGTTAATTCGCTGCCTAATTATTGTTTGACTAATATATATAATTTTTTTTAAAATATTTTTTTAATCGTTATTATTCATCTTCTCCTTAAACCTGGTGGCAATCCCCAGATCAGTCAGATCTTACACTGCAGTCCGATCATCATTCAAATGAAGAGTAGGGACTACTTCTGCTGGAATGGCATGGTACCGAAGCTGATGACCGACTTCGACTCCGGTAGATAGATGATGCACATACGTCGCCCTGACAATCATCATAAAAGCTCTTTTATCTGGCCACAGGCATAATCACAGGGGTAATTACAGAAATAAATTTGATGATCTCTGTAATCCCTCAGGTCCTCACACTGTTGCTCTGGAGACTTGTGCATTTATATGAGGTCACGACTCGCTGAGTAAAAGAACATCTAATCTTCATCTCATTCCTCCTGCCACACTGTTATTCAGTGGTCTTGCGGCAAAAAAGATTCTGTAGATTGTTTAGGAATGTGTGTGGGTGCATCCACTCATATGTGTGTGTGGAGGTTTGGAGGTGTTCGGAGGGTGCACTGAACAGAATACAAAAAGCCTTTGCAGTGTGAAATGATCTCTGTTACGTAATAAAGACCCATGAGTTTCAGCATTTAAATCCGAAATCGAGAAAATGAGCTTGGTAAAAAGCTAAATGAAAGGTGCCAGCGAACCAACAGAATGAGGGAGTGTATGCTTAAGGTAAAGAACGACTGTGTATGAGAGAAAAAGTGTAAATATCCCAAAAATGATGGAGAAACAAGAGAATTCTGATACTGGGGAGGACATTTTCTGCTGTCACTTTGTATGTGCCTTTTCTTCAGAAACACTAAATAAGGCCGAAGTAATAAAGTAATAGTGTTAAAGAAATATTTCTGCTATAGATGGGCTCACGAGAACCATCACCAGAGAGATGCAAGCACATTTTGGCACTGGAATCCATATTTCAACAAAATTTGCCTTCGTATTCTTTTCTTCTATTCTCTGTCATTTGTGGAAACTGTCTATATATAATTTCCATTGTATTTGTGATTCTATGTTCCATATATACCGTGCTCAGAATATTTCTCTTTTATAAGGCGAAATGGTAATCATACAAGAAATTAGGAACCAAAGGAAGTAAAAACTTTTCTCTGGAAATGGCTTCATGTGCCATTCATCCAAGTGACTGTGTCTAAACAACACCATAGCTTCTGCCCCATTTAAAGTGGAACAAAAAATGTAGCTTTTGCAAGGCAAAAGCCTTGCTTTTGACGAAACTGGGCCTGGAAAGTTCTTGAAAAGTATTTTAATTGTTGTTTTCATTTTAAATAAGTATGTAGATATTCAATGAGCTTTCTGTCCATAATCCGCATTTATTTTGTGCATATTTGTGCACATTTTCTAAAACCCATGCAGATGTGGAGGTAACGAAGCCCTACCGCCAATGTCGTGGGAGTAAAAATGCTAGAACTTTCTGGGGAGATGTGCGAGTTTTCATGAGGGATTTTAAACATTTATAGGAAATTACATCACCGGGCCACAGGCTTCTTTCTACATTATTATGACCTCCCCCACTGTGGCCATGTTTGGTGGTGGTGGTGTAATGGTTAGGGAGTTTCCCCTGTGACCTGAAGATTGCCCATTCAAATCGGACAGGTACAAATAGCACTGAGGTACCAGTGAGCAAGGTACCCGGGCGCTGCCCACGTCATCTGCCCAATGCTTCTACATGGATGGTTTAAATACAGAGGTCATATTATGCATGGTGAGCTGTGCTGTGGTGTGTTCACAATGACAAATCATCACTTGTTGTTGTTGTTGTTGTTGTCTTAGTGGTTTACTGCTTAATGTCCAACATAAACTACGTAGGGAAGTATGTGGGCAGTGACTTTTACATTGTTTGAAATGAGTGTACTTTCATACGTAAAAGGAGCATAAATGAGGATTTGGAAGGTTTGGTAGTTGCATCAGCATAAAGATGTGTGTAAGACCGAGTGATCGATTGTGTCTGTGGGAAAGAGGTGGAGTTAGATCATAATGCTATTAATTCCCTCCTCTGCTCGCCTCAACGCAAGCCACAGATACTGCAGAATCTCATTAACTGAAACGCACACACACACTTGTTGGCTTAATGCTGCACCACTGCTGAGGCAGCAGTGCTGAAAAATCTGAAATCATGTGAACGCATTTGTATTTTAAAGCTGCACTCCTGTGGTAGTAACAGTGGCACAGTGCTGTTTGTTTCCTTAATGAATAAAACTAGCAGAACTAATTGCACATTTCATACGCAATGAAGCTCCTGGACTACAGCATGATCCAGTAGCTAATCATGCATGTAATCCAGAAAATACACAATCTCCAAAAGTAATAAAAGGCACAAACATGGCCCACTGTTATTGTGCATTATTAAAAGTTTTCTTAAGGTCTGCAAACGGTTCCAGCCAATCTGTTATATGTTGATATTGTTTGGGTGCGTATGTGTCTGCTTGTCTGGGACAATCATTGCTGCTGTTCATGCTCCTGGCATGGGCCCTGTCTCTTTGTGAAATCTGTAGTAATCTGAGTAAAGCCTCTTTGTGGTTTAAGTTGCGTCAGTTGGAATTCCCACTCCACACATCAGTCACCTACTCCGGCTGCATGCAGGTGTTTGATGATTATTCCGTTATTTCTAGGAACACACAGTGATCTCAGATTATATTACATTGGGCAGGTCCCAGTTTTTTATTTTATAAATGTTTGTGTGTGTGTATAAGCCTCAGCTGATACATGCATGAAAAATATATGGCGTCGGCCTAAATTCCCCTTGTTATTGTATTGTAGCTCTTCACCATCAAGTGTAATTTATTTGGAAGTCTGTAAAATTATTTAAAACATATTTAAGTTAGTTTTTGCAACCCGCTTGTGATTCAATGGCAAGGGTGGAACGTCGTTTTGTTTAGGCTCCATTTTTACAAACCTTTGTGAACTCAATGCACCTTTACCATTATTAGAAGAAACACTTTTTAACCTTTGGCCTTTGGCGCCTATAACTTTCTGTGGGGGTCCGTTACAGTCCAGATACTGATGGTAATTTTGTAATTAACATTCACGTACAATATTCCCTTCTTATAACACTTAAGATAAATAACTTTGTCACATCCTGTAGTTTAGTGTTTCTTGACTAAGTTCCTGGAGGCCCACTGCCCTGCTCATTGTTGTGTTTTCACTACAGTGTATAGGACCGTGGGCCTCCAGGAACTGTTTTACTGTTAAACTGTTAACACTACAATGAAACATTAACAACGTTAACAATGAGGGTGTCAAGATATGTAAATTTTAAACTACGATGTGATGCTTCAAAAAAATATATATCATATGTATATGTAGTATTGTTACTATTAGTGACAGGTCACTGACATATGCCAGTCTTAAAGTGACATTAACAAAAAAAACCTGTTGAGTTCTAGGGTATATAGACAGTTTGGAAAATGATTATGTGAAAATGAATTATTCTGACTTTTAAAATGAAGTATTATGATTATTATGACTTTTGGTTGATAAAACTAGGGATGCACAATGATATCGGAATTCGCATGCATTTACTGGAAAATATATCGGTATTGGTAGATATTTTATGCCAAAAATATTGGCACATCTGTGCAGCCCTAATCTTTTTAGTATTTTTTTTCTGTTGCTCTATTGTTATTTGTTACTATTGTAGCTGCAGTGTCAAAGAGCCAAAACTAGGGTTGTACAATGATATTGTACATTATCGTTATGAGCAGATATTTGAACAAAATATATCATGGTACTTGAATTCCATGCTAAAATACCAAAAAAAACTTTTGTTATTTTTGTTATTATTAATATTATATAGAAAAACAATTGTTGAGGTCACATTTTTTACATTAGTAATGACATTGGCAGAAATGTACATGAAATATACCTGCATTGACCTACAAAGCCCACATCAGTGCATATCTACAGTACATACAACATGACAAATAGACCTAGAGAAAAGCAAATGAAATATGACAAATGTAGGATATGAGCACTTTAAGAGTGTCTCTTAACAGTTTGTGTCTGCTTTGATGGGCAGATCAGCTCGCAGCTGTCAGTCAGAATAAGGGGAAAGAGTTGCAAAGAAGCTGAAGTGTTACATTAGCTGCTGTCGTCAGACTTTGTGTTGTTTATAGTGACCCAAGTCCTGAAGACGTGGATGTTCATGCTTAAAGTGTGTGGATGTCTCTGTGCAAGCCTGTAGGTTATAGTTGCCCCTGTGTTGGCAGATGGAGCAGGGGGCATTCGAAGCAGCATAGGAAGACTGAGTGATGGTACATTTGGAAGTGGTTATGTAAGCTAACGCCCCGGTCTCTCTCTTTTCTCATTTGTCATTCTCTCTATTCTTGTCCCTCTGGCTTTCTCCTCCAATTCACTTCATCATATTAAAAATTCTTTCTCATTCTGTTGTGTGTACCCATGTTCTCCTTGGGTTGCGGTACTCTCGTTCTCCACTCTCCTTTCATTCATTCATTCCCTCTTTCTTTTTCACTCCCCCCTTCTATGTTTATCCTCTTCTGCAAGTGCCTGAATCACTTGTTCCTCCTCCCACCTCTTCGCTGCCCAGGATTCTTCCGCTTGGCAGTGTTTAAGATTTGCCTGCACACGCACATGCACGCGCCTTCTAATGTGCACGACCACATCGTATGGGCTGGAAATTTTGTGGTTCCCGATTGCGCGTAGAGTACTATCCCTCTCACAGTGGGACAGAGGAAGAGACAAGCTTCATCGCAGCATGTCGGGCTATTTTGGGACTAGTGTGAAAGAACATTCTGATTCATCTAAAATAAAGAATGGACCCCGCGTGTGCTTACTGCAATTACTGTTCAAAAGCCACCACTAAAAATGGGCTGAAATTTAGGCATATAAATTTAGCAGTGTCAGCAGGAATTACACTGATGAAGCACAGACCTTGGAATACGATTAGAATACGTTTGATATTTTAATGCACAGACCCCTGTCATTTGAGGACTCCCTATCAAAAGTAATTTAAGAAAATGTATAGGCTGCAGCAACTTGTAGGCTGATTCAAATATCCAGTATTTTTCATGTACACAACTGCAGATGCGGGCAGCACGGTGGTGCAGTAGTTAGCGCTGTCACCTCACAGCGAGAAGGTCCTGGGTTCAATCCCCGGGTCGGCAACGGGTGCCTTTCTGTGAGTTGTTCCCCGTATTCACATGGGTTCCCTCAGGGTGCTCTGGTTTCCTCCCACAGTCCAAAGGCTGCAGTAGGTTGATTGGAGACTCTAAATTGCCCGTAGGTGTGTGTATGACTTGGTTGTCTGTCCATGTGTTGCCCTGCGATGGGTTGGCCTCCTGTCCCGCCTTGGGCCCGCAGTCAGCTAGGATTGGCTCCACCTTCCCCGCGACCTGGAAACAGAAGAAGCGGTTTAGAAAATGGATAGATGAATGGACAACTGCAGATGCTGATAGGAAAAAAACACATTCACATCTACCTACATTAGAAAAAAAACGTAACTTGCATATTATAATTATTTCTATAAGGTAAAAAGAGAAAATGTTCACTAGTATCACAAACATTCAGCTCTTTCAGAGCACGATAATTGCATCAGATATCAGTTTGAAATATTGATCAAATCAAAAGACCAGTCCGATGGCAACTTTATTTTTTCTACTAAATATCTGCTGATATCAGCTTTGATGTCATTGTGCATCCCTAGTGTTGGCTCCTTAACACTGCAGCAACAATAGAAGCCAATAGTAAAATATCAGAAAAAAGGCACCAAAAATATTAGGGATACACCAATACAGGATTTGTAGGTCAGTGCCGATATTTTTCATGTACATATCAGCCAATACCAGCATGATTCAGGCATCATTGTGCTTCATACTTATTGTATTATACATCAATCAGTCATAAAATTATGACCTCCTGCCTAATATTAAGTAGGTCCCCTTCATTCCACCAAAACGGCTCTGACTGTAGTGCACTGTGTGTTCTGACACCTTTCTGTCATAGTCAGCATTAACATTTTGTGCAACTGAAGCTTCTTTTTGGAATTGGACAAGACATGCTAGCTTTCACTCCCTATATGGATCAGTGAGCCTTTGGTGTCCATTACCCTGTTGCAGATTACATCTTTCATCAGATTACATCTTCTGTACTACTGTTACATCCTCAAGATGCTTATCGTGCCCTCATTGCAGCTTCGGAGCTTTCTGATCCCTGCTTGGTTCATCCTCTTCCAACCTACAGTCAGAAATTAAAATCTGCAAAGCCAGTAGTCAAAATTGTGAAGAGATGTGGGGACAGTGCATTGTTTAAGCAGGCCAGGAATACACTGACTAATGAGAACAAAGCTGCCTTAAATTGTCATCCCTTACCTACTCCAGCTATTTAACAGTGTCTTTGTTCATACCCCTGGCTACCTCCTGCAGCCAAACAACTTTGAACTGAACATGCTCAAGACTTCACATCATCAATTCCATCCTTAAAAAGACCAAACAGAGGATGTACTTTCCCCAACAATTTTAGGATGTTTGGTCTGCCTCAGGAGCTGCTGTGTCAGTTTTGCACTGTAGTTATTGAATCTTTCGTGTGCACATCCATCGAAGTCTGGTTTGGGGGAGCCACAAAACAGGACAAAAATAGACTGCAACAAACAGTAAGGTCGCTTAAAAAAATTATTGGTGTCCCCCTGCCCACCCCACAAGAAGTATACTCTTTTAGAATGAGGAAGTGGGCAGAGAAAATCAAACCTGGGTCACATCCTGTTTCCTCTCACCAGGCCATCACCCTCAAAAATAGTTGAATAGCTCCCATCACCTTCCTATTTAATATTCACACTGCATATGTAGTGTGTATATTGTGTATTTTTAACTGCAAATGTATACGTTTTATAGTACTGTACCATATATGCATATTGTGTATTGTACATTGTAGTTTGTGTAGTCCATTGTGTATTGTACTCTCCGTGTCTTACATTAGCATTGTCTTACACACTAGTAACAGTGACACCATCAGTTGGAAATAAATTCCTTGTGTGTGTGTGTGTGTGTGTGTGTGTGTGTGTGTGTGTGTGTGTGAACGTACTTGGCCCATAAAGCTGTTTCTGATTCTGATGTCTGTTTTTTCTGCTGTAGCCACTAGATGTCAAAAGGCAGCAGATACCAGCTGGTGTAGTTTCTGTTATTTGCTTGAATTTAATTCAAAAATTGAATGGAAACCTGTCTCAACCAGATCATATCATAGTAGGAGTAGAAGATGAAATGAGATTAAGAGAGGGGAAAGAACCGAATACTGTCAATACAAAAGTCAAAAGTGAAAGGATACTGTGTGTCTGTGTGTGTGTCTGTGTGTGTGTCTGTGTGTGTGTCTGTGTGTGTGTCTGTGTGTGTGTCTGTGTGTGTTCAGTTGCATATAAAGACTGTAAAAGACCTTCAGAGACAATACCTGAAGGTTTTAATCTTTGAATAGCTGTGATGGTTAGCCATTACATGAAGCATAATGCATTAGTTGGATAAAGATCAGAGTAAATCAGGCCTTGTTTTACCAAATTGAATATGTAAACATAAATTATACCGACCTGTATACCGAAGCAGATTTACTTTAATATTTACAGGGATAGAGCTCACATTTACTACTGCCATCTAATAAAATTTAGAGGTTCAGATTCTGTCAGAATAAGATGTTTGGCTGATTTATGCTCCCTGCACATTTTTGGGTTTAACTATATTTAGATCCATTCATTTAATCTGTGCTTTTATAATGTCTGAATTTTTAAGTAGATGGTGTTTAATGGGCAATGGTGGCCTAGAGGTTATGACCTTGCCCATGTGAACAGAAGGTTTTGTACTGTACGTGTTCTTGAGTGTTTTCACAATGACAAATGAGTCACTTACACTTAAACTGTCCCATCAATCATGTGAAGCACAACCCTTCCATAGCAGCTCTGGCAATTTTTCTCCAAAACCTCCTAGCAAATCTTGTACTATAATATTTGCTTTTTTTGTTTTTGCTTACATACACAAATCACCCATAACATCAAAACCACCTGCCTAAAATTGTTCAAATTGTTAAAATTGATCATACTTGTTCTGTCAAAACAGCTCTGACCCATCAAGAACAACACAAGCTCTCTGAAGGTTCTCGAAGACGTTCAAAGCAGATCCTGTAAGTTGGGAGATGGGGGCTTATAGATCAGACTATTTTGTCCCACACATTCTAAAGATGCTTGATCTAACTGACATATGTGGAGTTTGGAGGCCAAGTTAGCCAGGAGTGCATCATTGTGACCTCCCTTTCCCTGGTAAGTGATGCAGACCCATACGGCCCTTCACGTTAGGTTAAACAAAATGTGATTAATCAGGTCCTTTTTCATTGCTCCATGATCTAGTTTTGATGTACAGATGCCTAGGTTCTTTTGATTGTGAACAGGGGTCAGCATGTGCACTCTGACCATCTGTGGCAACACTGCCCCATAGACAGTTTTGAGGAACAGTGTTCTCGGACACCTTTTTGTCATAGCCAGCATTAACTTTTTCAGCAGTTTGTGCGACAGGAGCCCTTCTGTGGGATCAGACCAGAAGGTTTGCACCCCACACACTTTTGGCACCCATGACCCTGTTGCTTTTTGTTTATCAGTATAGACCAAGTTTCTGAGGTACTAACCATTGCATACCAGACACGCCCCACAAGATCTGTCGTTTTAATTATGCTTTGACCCAGTAAACTAGCGTCACAATTTGTACTTTGTCAAAGACACTCAGATCTTTATGCTTCCCCACTTTTCCTCTTTTTAACACATCAACTTTAAGAACCAACTGTTTGCTTGCTGCCTAACATATTTCTTGACGGGTGCTGTTGTAACAAGATTATCAATGTTCACCTGTCAGTGGTTGTGGCTAATCAGTGTAGTCTGTAGTTTGTCTCTCTAATTCTCTTTGTGAGGAGCCTCTTTTCTGAGCTGGCATAATGTTAATATTTGTTTGTTGCGAAGTTAAGGAAAATGTAACACTGTTTAAATGTACACATGACCCGTTTGAAAAACAAAGCATGTAAAATGAATTTTACATATGTATTACTTCCTGTGTGGTTGTTTTTCCACTGAATCATTCCATAAATGTTTTGTACATCTGAATACTAGTGGTATCCTGCAAGGAGTCCTCTGGGCTTGTTAAACAAAGTCACATTCATTCTAATGTTGTGTTTGCTATGGTCTTGTGTTGATTCCAGCAGTAATATGCGATTTCTGATTGCAGGCCTAATTGCAGTTGTGCTATAAGGCTATAAAAGGCTATAAAAACCCTGCCAGTTTGGCATGCTCTTTATTTGGACAGTATTTCATATCATTGTTTTCTTTTAGCCTGCAAAGGAAAATCATTGTGGAATAAAGAGAGTAGTCGTTTTATGGTTTTGTTGCTTGTTATGAAAAAAAAAGAACTGGCCTAAAATGTTGTAAAGCTCCACCCTATAAAATTGGCAGTAGGCTACTTTGCATGTAAAAAAATAAATCTCACATAATGTCATTTTCTGAGCTAGTATAACATTAATAACTGTGTGCCAAATTAAGGAAAATGTAATAAAAACAGTTTGGCTGTGATGAAATCTGAATCTGCCATAAAAACCTATGATCAGTGCTTTTGTAGTGACATCACTGCTATAGAAGGACAAACGCATGTCTTTATGTTTATCACCCAAACAATCCTGAGCACAAACTGTCCTGAGTTTTCATTCCTTTTTAGCTTTTAGTGGATTCTAAGAGATGTTATGGTTTTTATACAGTGTTTCTCACTTCTCACACCATGCTAGAACTAAACTAAATAAAATGTAAACTTTTTTTAGAAAACAAAATTCACAGATAAATGATATTTTTGCTAATACTTTGTTTAAAAAAGGAGTAAATAGAGGCCACTGATTTGTTTTTTTGCCTTCATAGAAATGCTAATTAAATAATAAAAAATAACATTTCGCGCTCCCCTTCAGTGCCCTGTGTCTATTACACACACAAGAAAAAGCAATGTGTGCTGCAGGGCCAAATTTCTATCGCTTCAGTGCTCAATTTCATTCATATTGAAATGAAATGATATGCTTAGATGGATAAATAAATAATAATGAAAAGAAAATGAGAGGATCTGAACAGTAGGACACCGTGTGATTCTGTGCTGAGGTGACATTCTCTGCCGAAACCCATGCACTGTGACAAATGTACACTCATGCACTCCACGCTCCATGTACTTGCTGTCAGCCAAATTAGTCAGAAGCTGACGGCCGTCCAGACACGAAGCAGCGCGCGACATGGGCACAGACACACCGTTATTGTCACTTCAGGACATAATGCAGAAGTACACACACGGTCTGTACTGTAGGTGGCTTTGCTCATAGTTTGTTCGTGTTGGGTCTAGATGAGTAATGAAGTCGTGAGCGCGAGGAGCCCACGGACAGAGGCCCGCTGCTGGGTAGGAGGGGACAGCTTGACGTGGGGAGGAGCAGGTGGCTGTGGGGTCTCTGTGAATCTCTGTGTCTGTCTGGCACTAGTCATCCATCGCCAACATTTATCACTTCTTCACATTAAGAGCCATCACTCCTGCCACAAGTGTTGCACAGGTCATGCAGACAGATGACTACTTAGTGGTTAACTAATACTTTGTGTATTAATTTTATTTCAATTAGGGTTTTAATTTGAATTAGGGCTGGCCTCAATGATTTGAGTACTTGGGTTTGTTCTTTGAATGCATTTTTTTCCCTTTTAGTGGAGGTGTCAAACATACTTGATTATAAACAATTACTAGATTTAAGGAAAAATTATTAAAATAAAGGGTGGCACGGTGTTGCAGTGGTTAGTGCTGTTGCCTCACAGTGACAAGGTCCTGGGTTTGATCCCTGGGTCGGCCACAAGCTCTCCCCGTGTTTACGTGGGTTTCCTCCTCCCACTTTCCAACAGGCTTGCACTAGGTTGATTGGATGCTCTAATCTACTATTTGATAAAACATAACCGTATTTAGTGTGCAATTAAGTGTACTATTAAATATGTAAGCAATACTTTTTCTGAGTGTAATTAGGCAAAATACTCTAGAACAACGACTGGGAACCACTAAAGTAAGCACATGGTCTGTTGAATGGATTGGTAAGCTTACAGTTGCAGCGAAAGTGATTACTGGCTTCATGCACAAAGAGCAGAAAAACAGAGGGACTGAGGCAAGGGCAAAATAGAGAGCAAGGGAGAGGGGGCTATTGGAGTGGGTAAGGGAGACTTGAATGGAGCAATATGACAGTAGAAAGAATTGTATGAGTGTGAGTGAGTGTAAAAGAGAGCGAGAGGTGTTAGTAAGCAGGGTAGTGGTAGACTAGCTGATTGATTTTGGGGGTTGGGTGTGTAAACACAGCCGTAGCTGAACTAAACCCATTTAATCTTGTTGAGCGTTTCAGCTTTCAGCCCTGTATGTATGTGTGTGCGTGTGTGCATATGTGTTTGGGTGTTTAGGCCTGTGTATAGGTGTGTTCCAGTCTGCCTGTAGGTTTGTAACAGCTTGTAAATAATACTGTAATACACTGTTAACTTGCATACTGGATGTTGTAAGGCTGCTTGATTATGGGGAAAAGCATAATCACAATTATTTTGGTTAATATTGAAAAAATGGATGATTGCTCATTGCCTGTGTAACACATCTTGCACAGTATTTGTTCCATGTTGGACTCATTGATACCAAAGTGTTTTTTAGACATCTGTTGACCAGAGGCTCTTTTTTCATCATCTTGGCTCAACTTGACTTCTCGGTGGAAGTGCACAGCTGTAAAAGAGAAAGAAGTGCTCTGGATTTCTAACACAAGACAAAGCAAGAGCATCACTAGGAAACAACAACTGTTTTATCTTGATTACCTTGTTTCATAGTTGGAAATCCAAATTATTATTGAAAATAAAAATTACATTAATTTGCAGCCCTAGTATATTATTATGACAGAATCTACTCCCATTAAAATACTCCTTTAAAGCCTTCAGCACCTTCAGCAGATGTTGTATGAAAGCAACAGTAAAGCCACAGCTCATCTCATTAGCCTCCACAAAAAAGTCAACAAGCTGTAACAGAAACATGGAGGCGTTGAAATCATTGACTGTAAAAACTGGATACATATACACTCATTGGCTGGAACATGGAATACACCTCTACTGCTCTCACTAGATGCTGAAGAAAATCCATGGAAATCACATGATTTTTCTCGCTAATTTTCATGGGAACTCTGTTCACGCAATATATAATATTAAATAAATATATTGGAATAATAAATACAATAACTATTTTAACAGATTATTTTACTTAACAGTGATGATGGAGGAAAGGTTATCCAGTGACTATATTAAATATATCTATTTAGGAAGGGCACAAATAATAAATAATTTTTTTTTACATATTAATGCAGCAAAACAAAGTGTGCAGGATAACCTGAAAACAGTAGAAGCAAGTTACACAGAGAGCAATAAGCAAAGAACTGCTCTATTATCTGTTTCCACATCCTACACAAAACTGATTTAGGATGAATGAAGTGAAAGATTGTGATCTCACCAAACACTGAACAGGGCGAAGTGATTTTGTCCTCTGTATTTAACCCATCCACAACACACCAATGAATATACACACCAGGAGTAGGAGCAGAGGACAGTTTGGGGGTTAAGTGCTTTGCCCAAGGGCACTTTCAGCATGGATGTGGCAGGGGGAAAGTACAGTACTTAGTCTGCCCACATTTTCCCTGCCATTTCCATGGATAGAACCCTTTTCTTCAATCATTAGCCCACCACTGATCCCACAACTGTTTTGTACCATTGTAGTCTGGATTGAACAAAAAGGAAACCCTGGTAAATACAGCTTTTGATGTTTGGAGAAAGACGGGTTGCCTGGTTAATCCCAAGAAGACCCAGTAAAGTATGGCGGAGGGAGTTTCATGGTATAGAGATCAGTGGTGGCCTAGTGGTTAGGACATTGCCCTACAGACCTGAAGGTCACAGGTTCAAGTCCCAGTCTGGGCACTACTGAGGTACCTTTTGAGCAAGATATCGTCCCGCTACATTGCTCCCCAGACCCTGTTGATAGCTGCCCTCTGCTCCACGTGTGCACGTGTGATGGGTTAAATGCAGAGGTCACAATTTGTTGTGTTGTGTGAAGCATCACCACATCGTAAGACAGCACTGTAACTGTCAGAGATAGCAGTTAGGAATGGAGTAGAAGGGCCATCCTACCCACCCAGAGTTAGCAAGGCTCCCAACCATGGATGGCTGTGGCATCGCCTGGGATCAAGCTAACAGTTTTTTTTAAAGATGCCCAAAACCAAGGCATTGTGCAGTGCACGATCCCAAATGTTGCATATGCACCTTTTTTTCGCCTATTTGTAACCACAAGATTAATAGACATTACATGTTAAACTTGTTTAAAACAGACCATGTTTTCTTACGTTTACGCCCAAATGATTTGCTTTTCTCAGTGAGTAGTGTTGGAACAGCAGCTCAGGTTCTGCTTTGTTTGGCTGTAATCTGGTTACCATGATACCTGGGAGAACTGCTAAATAGAAGAATGTGTTTATATTTTCGTGTTCATCTGACCCAAGTTCTGAACCAAGAAGAATTAGGGCTTGAAAAATAATAGGAGAGTGGGAACAGTTTGTGAAAGCCACACAATGGATCGTTTAAATGAATATTGATTAAAATCACTGCGGATAAATCGGGAAAACTCAGAGGGCTGAAAAGAGGAGCAGAAACAGAAGAGCAGGCTTAGAAGAACAAGAAGAGCACAAAAGAGCCTGTGAATTAAAGGGAGCGAGAATGAGACAATGGGCTGTATCTCACCCAAATAGCCCACAGCTGTGTTACATTAGCTTGCCATAGTTGCCTCTGGCTCTCTGCACCACTGGCCTTGACTGCCACTCAGGTCAAGAGATTAACACAGCTGGGAGCTGTAGCATACAAATCCCACTGGCCCTTGCTTGAAAATACATATCCCACAGTGCTTGTAGACCCCAATCCACCCCCTCTGTTTTTTTCAGTGTCTGGACCTGTCTGCATTCTAGTCAATAGGCAAGTGTATTCAGTGGCATTTTGGCTCACAGACATGAACTTTCACTCATTCTCATGTCATAACTCACTAAATGCCATGCAGAGTGACCACCAGATGCCAGATTCAAACGAACAATCTGCTCTCTGAGTGAGGATGTATGAATGCGAGCATGTGTGTAGGAGTATGCATGCGGGTGAATCACGCTTTATGCTTTATCTCTCAGCCAGCAAGTTTGTCTGTTTTGGCACTGCCTACATCAGGAGACACACAAACCACTGAAAGCTGGCAGGGTTCCTGATTGGCCACCAGTCTGTTGCTATGGGGGGCTAGACTGCCCTCCTATTGGTCCATTCAGGCCTTGGTTCGTAGCAGCTGAGGGTAGCTTTCCAAGGTTGTTATGGCGACAGACAGGAAGTAGGAGGTTGTTATTGTTTAGGGACGTGTTTTGAAGAATGTGCTACGAGAGCAGTGGTGCTGCATGGACAGTGACGTGCAATGTTAATTCTGGCCATTGCTCTCCTCCTTTGACTGACCATGGATTTTATAATCCCTAAGGGGAAAAGATGATTATGAAGAGACATAGAGAGGGAGGGCAAACGATGCCGATGAGTAAGAGATGAGAAGGAGACAGACAGAAAGGGGAGGGGAGAGAAAAGAGGATATTTGTATGTACATCTTATTCTGGCTTCTTATCAATTTCAGATTGGGTCAGAGCAGGACATGCAAACCCTATCAGAATGGTAGGAAGCAGGACGATGAGCACTGAGGAACAAACTCATTATATAGACTGAAAGTGACATCCTGCATGATAAACCGTTGATGAATCATGCAGGTTTTGGCTTAAAACCTTTGATTTCTTTATGCCAAACTATTGTCTCCGTAATGTATTCAAAATCACAGATGTGTAATGAATTCTTATTCTGTTGATTTTGGGTTAGACAGTGTCTGGATCATGATGGCACCGACATTCAAGTATTGCATGATATAGGGGAAAATTTTTGATGGTTATTATTCATGTTAGGATTGTGAACTGACCTATTTGTCATTGGCAACTAAATCACACATTCAGTGCACCACAACAAAACGTGACCTCTGCATTTAACTCACAACACATGCACATGTGGAGCAGCGGGCAGCTATCAACAGCGCCTAAATATTTATGGCCATTTCTGTTTTTTTACTGCTGGCCAGTTGTTTTTTTTATTTATTAATTTATTTATTTATTGTTATTGCCAAATTTTATTAGCCTTTTTTAACCAATACTGTGTGGGATAAATATACACACACAACACACTAGCACATTTCCAGTGTACTAATGTATTTTTAATTGGCCAAATTTATGTAAATGACCAAAAATAAACATACATTGATATTAAAGATTGCATTTTAAATAATTTCATTTATTAGATTATTGAGTGCCTTGTTTCATCCAAACATCCACTGAAACTCTAGAACAATTAAGGTTGGTCAGGAGGTTTACTACGCATAAACAGTTAGTATTTGTTAAAGACTTGGGTGAAATTAAGATATTTCTAATATATATGTTATCAAGGTATATGATATTTCATTATTTATTCAGTTTAGATTTATAGAGACTGTGCACATTTAATAACATTAGGGATGCATGTTTAGGCCAATACCAACGCCAATACAAAAACATAAAACAAACAGAAAAAAACAGAAATTGGGATATCTGCCTGATTTGAAAAAATAACTTGCAAAAATACAGCACAACCAATAAAAACAGAGGTCAGTTACATGATGTAACAGTGGTCACATCATCTTTAAAAGTGGGCCTAATACATAAAAAATTCAGGAAATTGGCCTTTAAAACCAGATATAGGAAGCAGAAAACAGGTCTCAGATCAGTAATGTGAAATTCCCCTGACTGGAATGAATTTTGTGGCTCCTGTGAGGACATGAGGGCATACTGAAAGATTATATCCTGTCTGTACAAGCAGAGCGTTGTGAAGCAAAATGAGAGGAATTGCACTTGTCTCTTATAGCAAGGTGTGGTTTCTGCTGTCACTTTAGGAATGTTATTTGATGCAGAAAGCAGTCACGAAAGCTTCAGGATGAGATTTAAAATGTGAGGAAGGAGAGACTGAGGGGAGTGTGACTCGGAGAGGAAAAGGTGTGCGTATGTTCCTGAATCTGCTATAGTTTAGTTCTGAAACATCTCAACAACTCTATTGTTTGTTGCTACTGTGCATGTAGATTCATGCATTCTTCTAACAATTTTCTTGTTCTGCTCCTGTTTTTTTCAGGTAGATCCATGTGAACAGGAGGAGTGCCCTAATCTCTCAGCCCCTCCCTTTCCCTCACCCAGATCCCTCCCTGTCTCTTCCCATTTGGGTGTCTCTCCACCTTTCCACTTTCATCATGACGTCCACACTGCAGAACCTGGCCTTCAAGCTGGCTCCGCCTCCAAGAGAAGTGGGTCCGAAGCCATTGGATCCTTGCGATGATGGGACAGGGCGGCGCTACGAGGTGGTGCCCTCAGTGGTCTGCTCCATGTGCTGTTTGTTTGGCATCATCTACTGCTTCTTCGGTAAGTGGAGCATGTTTATTAAATGAATGCACATTCGAAAGAAAGCGTTAGGATGCAGTGTTTAGTAAATTACGTCTCAATCCGATCAGAAAGGTTGAGCCATTCAAGGAATGTTTAAGGCTATATTAAGTCAGAACAACTCTCGACTTTTTCCAATTATTCATACAAGTGATATAAACAAATATCCTTTATAGCTTGCAGCAGTGAGGAGCATTCACAAGTGAACAAGCAGCTTAACTGTCCAATCTGAAACCATTTCATGCTTCAAACAGCCTGCAACAGTTTTGCAAGTCATGGAGCACAGAGCTGCTTTTGTCACAAATGAAGGGAAAGTGACCATTTGTCATTGTGAACACAGCCTATCCCACAAAGTGCACCACAATGAAAGGTGGCCTCTGCACATTTATACGTGGAGCAGCGGGCGGCGATCAACAACGCCTGGGGAGCAGTAGGTGGATTGAATGCAGAGGTCATATTTCATTGTGGTGCACTTTGTGGGATGGGCTGTTTTCACAATGTGGTACCTGGGCCATGACTTACCCTTGTGATCAGAGGGTCACAGGTTCATGTCCCTGACCACTAACCACTGTCTAGTGGTATTTGACCTAAGATATCAAAAAGGGAACCATTCAGAGGAACACAATTTCAAACAGGTCAACCAGGAACAGTGTAAGTCACATGTTTCTATAATCCCACTACATTTGGCAGCAACAAGTAATGTAAAAAAACTGCCTTTCTAAATGAAGTAGCACAGTTACAATAACAGAAATTAAATTTGGTATTAAGCGGGAAGAATAATATGAAGGCATTGTTCTAAGTTTCACTGGCTTTTTCACTCTATTTTGCTCACTTACAGTCTTTAGAGACACTGATGGGATGTGCATACCAGGCGAGGAGTAAGCATAGCACGAACACAGAAACTGATTAAACATTAACTACATGAACACAACAAAAAATGGCTGAACACATGAATTAACTAACACAGAACTTTAAGTAAAAGAACATAAAACTAAGAGGAGACGCTGAACTCTCCATTGAAGGGGTGGTACTTGCTCAGTACTCTGCCTTCTGCCATCATAGTGACAAAGCTGTCAAAATTGACATATTTTCAATTGTTCCTTCTAACCATTTCAATATATTTTTGCACATTATGTCCATAAAGGGAATAGGTTAACTGACGTTTCCAGAGCTCACTTACAACTTCAGCTTCTCCACCGCTACACAACTTCAGAAATACAGGTTCTACACTTTTGCAATCAACTGAGCTTGGACTGGAATTTTATTGTATTACTTTTTAAAGAAGTAACTAGAAATGTTTAGACATTTTCAGTAACTTACTGCTTAGAAAAAGTGAAGCAACAAATGCTGAAAGAAGAAGATAATTTTCTTGACAAGGCAGAAAATAGAGAGGGTAATTGATTGTATTGCTTTGCAGTAAGGATGTGCATGGGTTGCCTGGTGTTCAAATACATGTGAATATTGAAATCACTGTTTGGGTATTTGTTGTGATGCGTCACGAAAAGTCAAGGGAGAAGATATACTGTCTAACTATTCAGTGAAGTGCCAGTAAGTTTTAACAGCACTGTGAAGAATGTCAATGTTACATTTAAAGCCTTTAGCCTTGTGAACTCCTGTCACATGATTTGGACCTGAGTCACTAATTTGATGACTTCAGACTAACATCTAAAAAGAGCATATTACATGTTCTGCTGCATCTGATTGAGGACAGGGTTCAGGTAAAGAACCCTGGTCCTTAGGAAACTATACCAGTTCTGTGTTTTTACTTTTGTTCAGCATGGATCGTTGTATAGTCCGCTCTCTTCAGTCAGAATGTGGCCTCACCCTTTTCAATATTGATGAAGTTGCAAACCAGGTCAGCAATTGTGTAACTGCCCCCCATGACCCTGTGCCATGCTAAAGGTTTACTGCGGACTCAGTCACCAGCTGTACATTTAGCAGAAACCTAATGACCCAGGTGACCATGGTGTTTCAGCAGCAGTCCACTGTCCTCTGTTTTTCTGAGATTGTGTGACATTCTCCTCTAACACGGGCCTCTGTTTGACTATGACAGGTCGTGACTCTGTGTAGAGATGAAATCTGATGGTGGTACCTGTCTCAGTGAGAGATTCTTTGTATGTAAACTCATCACTGATGAAAGTGTAAACATGCTAATGAGATCTGAAGATTCACAGCATCACACTAGTGAGCCATTTTGAAGCTGTGAAATCGGCTCTGCTGGCAAATATTCAGGCGCTACCACCAGCTCCTCTGTCTTGTGAGGTTTCCCATTTCCCTTCTTCCAGATTTATCAAGTACTATTCTTTATTACTTATGTTTTTGTTTCTGTCTATAGCTCCTTTTTCCTATCTTATACATTTTTTTGTCTTTTAACACCTTGGAATTGGAAACTAAGGAAAATCTTCAATCTCATTCTGAACAGTTAAAGAGTTTCTCCTTTTTTTAACTTTAATTGATTGTAGGCAAGTTAATTCTGGTTTAATCAGAGCAGATTTTTCATATATATTTTTAGTCTCCCAGATCTTAAACCATTCTCCTTAACTTTTGTTTTCAGTGACATTTTGGGCCGCCAACAAAATTACAAGCAGGATGTGTTTCTAAATCTTTTCAAGTCTTCTCTTGCTTTGTAACAGTCACCTATCTTTAGTCCTCCATCAGCCACATCCTTGAACAAAATAAACACTAAACAGTCGATCAGTTCAGCAAAGTAATTTTGTTTTAAAATGTGTCATTAAGTTTGTTCCATTTGTTAACTGTTGTCTGATTTGAAAAACTATCAATATTATATTTAATATTTAAATAATGCAGGTTTCCTTTGAATTTGGAAGATGTTTGAGCACAAATCAAGAAGAAAACTCTCTAAAGTTTACAACTGGTTAGTAGCAGAGCAAACAAACTATAGAATTAAAAATGCCGCACTCTCTCTCCCCCTCTCTCTCTCTCTCTCTCTCTCTCTCTCTCTCAACTCCCAGGTTACCGCTGCTTCAAGGCCGTGCTCTTCCTGACAGGCCTGATGTTCGGCTCGGTCATCATCTTCCTGCTGTGCTACAAGGAGCGGGTGCTAGACACACAGCTGAGTGTGGAGGCCAGTGTAGGCATTGGTCTGGGCATTGGCACGCTGTGTGGCCTGGTCACCATGCTGGTGCGCAGCGTGGGCCTCTTCATGGTGGGTCTACTGCTGGGCTTGTTGGTGGGCATCGGCACACTGGTGGGCATGGAGGAGCTGTCGTCTCAGCCACCACGCTCCGTGTGGGTACCGCTGGGCGTGCTGCTGGGTCTGGGCATGCTCTTTGCCGTGCTCACGCTGCAGTGGCAACGCTGTTTCACCACTTTGTCCACTGCCGTGTTCGGGGCTGCTGTCATCGTTGTGGCCACTGACTACTTTGTGGAGCTGTTCGCCTTGGTGCGCTACGTGTACGAGCGAGTGAAGGCGGCGCCCGCCCAGCCACAGTGCTGGATCACCTGGGTTATGCTGGGGGCCTGGCCTGCTCTCGCCCTGCTGGGCGTGCTGGTGCAGTGGAGGGTGACTGCAGAAGGTTATTCCCACACTAAAGGTAAGGAAGAGGGATAGAGAACAGACGGTTTGTTTGGGAGTGAATTTTGATGCGTGTTCCATTTAGGTGGTGGATTGGACCAAATTCACACATTTAAGATATTTTGATAAAATGAGTGACCTTCTCCGAGAGCTCTTTGGATCACACCACGATGATTCCACACACTTCAACAATCAAGATCAAACCAACTCACTGAATGTCTGTTTTAAAAAAGACATTATCCTCCAACGTGGTCCTTAACAATGTTCTGAGCATTTTAAGGAATAATTAATGTGGAGGTGTCCTAACTTTTTCCTCAGTAGGAATTTCTTTTGTTAAATAAGTGCAATTACTTCACCTTTATCTATATTTGGGCACCCCTGGTCAATTTTTGCTTTTTACTTATTTATATATATATATTTCTTTTTTTATTATTTTTTTTCCCCTCATTTTATGCCCTTAAATGTGCAAAAAAGTCCATATTGTTCTCTATACCTGAGATGTTTTCACATAAACAGCAAAAGGTCATTTATCAGAGGAATTACGTGTATGTGTGTTTTGATAAATTGTATTATAGCAATTTATACTGTTGTTTTAAAATAGCAACAACATAAAAACCTCTTGCCAAAGGTACTGATGACTGAAGTATCATCACTGACGTAAGAATGACTGACTGCATTTATCATATTAAAAAAAATCTGTGTAAAATTTTTTTTTATTTATTTGTTTTTATAACATAATAAATGTTGTCGACGACTAATTGCAAACCTCTAGAGGGGCTGTGTAGGTGACCGAGAAGACAGTTCCATTATGTCACTGGGCCACAACTTTAAATCCCAATGATGACTGAGCCAACAGAGATCAGGACTACAGTGTAGCATAGCTGGCAATGTTCCCTGGTGAAAAGATGGCCCATGTCCTGTCGTGGGTTGTGTCAGTCAGCGTTCTCCTCATATATGTGAATTATGATTTTCATATTATGGAGCCCAGTTATGTGATATTAACAATTAAAAAAACAATATTTTATAGCCCTACTCTATTAGCCGTCCTTCTCTTGGGTGTAAGTGCGTTGGCTATATCTAGATAGAAGAGAAAGAAGAGAAGATAGAAGTGAGAGAAGAGAAAGACCATGCAGGTGGATGCGTGTCTTTGACCACGTGTGAGTGTGTATTCAGCATGGCAGATGGCTCTGTCTGTCGGTGTGCTGAAAAGAAGTGTATGCAGGAAGAGGCGCAGAGACGCAGCAGGTAATGGAGCATCAGATCGGCTCTGACTGTGGGATTATTAAGGCATGCATGAGCTCCGTGTGCGTATTGTGAATGTGTTTGAATTTTATTAACAAAACCAGGACTAGGAGCAGTTAAAAAAAGTATTTTTCTTTCAGTGAAATTTGTCAAAAAAATTATTTTGTGTGGGATTTTCATGTTTAGCCATATTAAAATGTTATGTAGTAGGGCACCAAGTCTTTGACCTCCCAGCTCTTCTGTTTGATCGTGTTGGTATGGTATTGAATTTTATGGATTTTTTTTCTAATTGATTGAGTCATTGTGACCCACCTGTCCACTAGGAACTGCTGTCCTTTGTCTCCTACAACCAGATCGCCCATCATTGGGCCCTCTTTATCCCCAGATAACTAGTCCCAGACTAGTTTAGCTACCACAGATATGTTATGCTAGATATGTAGTTTAAAGCTGTAAGATTTTAGCTGATGCCACGTCTTTAAACTGAGATTGAAGAGGATGGGTTTCCCCTTCTGGGCCTTGGTTCCTCCCAAAATGTCTTCCTCCAATTTCAAGTGTTTTTCCTTGCCTCTGTCGCCTACAGCTTGCTCATTAGGAGCTTAGACCCATAATTTGTAAAGGACGTCAGTTGTAAAAAGCGCTGTTGTACTAAAATTGACGTTTGCTCAAAGATTTCTGCACATTGTTGAACATTTTAATAATTGATTTATGAGTTATTCTAATGTTCCAAAAGAAATGTGGTTGAGTCACTACCTAGGATATGTATAGATAAATCTCTGCCTTGCTCTCTCTCGTTCCCTCTCAGTAATGATAAGCCGGCAGCAGAGGCGAGTGCAACTGATGCGGATCCGGCAGAAGGAGGAGAGAAGGGAGAGCAGCAGGAAGAAGCGAAGGAAGCAGCAGTCGCAGCACTCGCACCACACACACGCAGCCAAAGCCATGCACCCGGAGCCGGCCTACCGCAGGAAACCCAACCCCGTCCGTCGATATGATGGAGACGTCCTCTCTCCGGTGAGGGACGAAAACGCATGTGAAGCACACGTTGAAACCCCCTTGAAACACACACTAAAATGGTCTACTGGAGAACTTAACCCCTCCGCCCTCAGCTTGTCCAAGTTGTCACTCTCTACCTGTTTCTCTCTTCCTTTCGTTCTTTTACTTAGACAGCATTTACACTATTGCAACAAATACGCATTGCATTACATGAATTGGCCTGTACAGCAGGATTTGACCGCATCAGCGCTCAAGGCAGCAAACCACCCATCATAGGAAGTCTCTTAACTGACATTTTTAACAAGTATTTTGTGATATAAAAAGTCTGTATTTCAGGGTTTCTTAAATAATGTTTAGAAAAATATTTTGCAGCAACAGTAAGCTACAACAGTCTATAGTCATTCGTAGCAATTTTGACCGTTTGCACAGCACGAGATCAAAGTTAAATCATTAAACATCTCTTTAAAAGGGAATGGTTGAGACATGAAGCAGTTTTGTCACAATATCGAAAATGTCTCTACTTACTCACTCACCCCCCAGTTCTCTCACCCTCATGCACACATTCACATACCTCAATAAGATCTCTCACTACATGGTTATCTCAGAATTGTGAGTGAGTGAAGATGAGTTAACACTATTTTGACAAACAGCTCATTTCAAAGCAAATGATTGAAACTTGCACAAAACCTTTTTGTCACCATAGTGAAAACGTCTCTTTACTTACTCATCCCCCCATTTTCTCCCTCTTACCCTCTCTCTTACACACACACACACACACACACACACACGCTCCCATACCAAAATAGCATCTCACATTACACCGGTATTTCAGATGTATTTCAGTGTTCCTTTTTTCTCCGTTTCAGAGTTATATCCAGAGTTTCCGTGACCGGCAGGTGGACAGCAGGTTCCCTGGGGCCAGGCTGTCTGGGACACACACTGCTGTGGACATAGACTATGACTGTGGCTCTACTGTACCCCTCACAGCTGGTGCTGGACCCAACCTCCGGGTGTGAGGCACACACAGTGACGAACATAAACACACTCTTGCACATTCTCTCACACTTATTTCACTGTCGTGGTGCTGTCCTTAACTTCTCAGATTCTACACAGTTCTACACCAACTGCTTCCTTTCTTTGGCAAATCAATGTGTTGTATGGAGAACTGTACAGAGATGAACAGTAAACTACAGGCCTGAGCATGTTACTTAAGGACTATGGGTGTATTCAAGGTTTGCACTCACAAACACACTCACAGTACACACACACACACACACACACACACACACACACACACCTCTTCAACAGGAATTCACCCATGTACCCACGCCCTAATGCTGAGCTCGGCCTGAGCTTTGGCACTTTGTTTCCCAAAAATACTCTTAGTGCAATGAAGTGAACAACTATAAAATAAATAAATCTGGGCCCAATTACATCACATTGTTTTATACATAACCTCAATGTGACAAAGCTGTGTGATGACCATAAATGTTCGATGTGCGTCCTGCATTATTGCATTTTTCCTTTCTTGTGAAGAATTCATCTCTTGGTGCTGAAACTTTGTCTTTGTAACATTAAAGCTGACTGCCCTATGCCCTACCACTTTTCACTGTAAATCTGTGGATCCTACCAGTCTGTGTCTGTACTGTGATCTATTCCACATTTTTGCCCTGGACTGTACCAAATAGCTGTGTATGATGGTGGGGTTTGGGGAGGTTTGCCTTGGGGGGGGGGGAGGCTCCAGCGGGAGATTGTCTCAGGAGAATCTGCTCCTTGGCCTTGTTTCAAAGAGGCTGCAGGGGAAAGAGCCATATTACTGCAAACCAACTGGTCCTCTCTGGGACTCGCAATGGCTGGTGGCGACGGGAACAAGAGGATTAGAGGCAAAAAAAAAAGAACAAGAACAAGAGCTACTCAGGGACAGCCAGAACAGTATGAACTATAAAAAGAATGGACCTGTCGATATGATCCTAGGACCAGCTGGGGGATATAAAAAAAAGACGAAAAGGTTTGATGTGAAGAACTTCTAGACCTTTCTGAAAATGCAGGATTTTTTGTCCCAGTAATTGACAAATTCTCCATAATAGTTCACATATTGCTGTGTATTTTTGAAATCGTTTTGCAGTGCCATCCAATGTCTATGGTGACGCCTTGTAAGTCTACGCTAACGTCTATGGTTTCCTTAAGAACAGGCTGGGAATATTGGCTCTGGACCCAGAGAGTCAAGATTGAACTTCATACTGAAAAAAATCAGAATGGCCAGAATAGATTGGTGCAACGCTGCCCTTCCCACAGTTCACTTTGGTTTTCTTGTGATAAACAGGGAAAGAGCAGTTACTGCCAGGGCATCTTTTTTAAAGGAATAGTCCAGTGATTTTACATACTAGTAACTGTCAGCCGCTATAGTATACGCTTGATCGCCACATACATTCTTTTTGATGTTGCCTCTGTACTTTATACAGGATTAAGGAGCCTGCTGACTGAAGCATCCATCCTTCAGATGGATAAACTGTTGTACATGGTAATCGACCATATGCTACAGAGGTCAGAGATTAGTTTGCAAATCACTGAAGTATTCCTTTAATTCCACTGTCCTTGCTGTATGTCTTGGCAAAGCTGTTACGCTTGTTTTGTACATAGCATATGCACATTTAGTATAGCCATCTCTACATTGCCTTTCCTATTTATTTGACTTGAGTTGATTTTATTGTGGGCTTTCTTTTTTAATGGGCGTCTGCGCCCTGTTGGGCGTGCGGATGGATGTGTTTATTTATTTGTTTGGTTGTTTATTTATTTGCTGAAAAATGCTTTATTTACTATGTCCTGTCTGACTGCAGAGTTTGGTCACAAAGAACTTTATGAACAGTTCTCATCAGGCCATAAAACTTATGACAATCTACCATTATTATTTTTATTATTATTATTATTATTATTATTATAAAGCATGTGTTTGTATGGGCCTGGATATTCTGATAAACTATGTGATTCCAACATGCGTTTTGTGATTTTTTTCCTTCACCTTTCATTAGCTTACACATTTTTGACTCCCTCACACACATTCATTGGCCACTTTTAGGTACACCTACCTTGTGTTTACACGTATTGTCCATTTTATCAGCTACATTAACCACATAGATGCACTTTGCCATGCAATTCCAAGTAAGTATCACTGCAGTACTGAGAATGATCCAATAGCCAAATAAGTTCTGATCTGTAGGGATCCTGACCATTGTCGGGACAGGACAAGGAAAGATAACAAATGGGACTACAGTCTGTTACCTTAAATATAAGGTATGTGTGCCTAATATGTAAGTACTTAGGGATGTAACCAAAAAAGAAATTCCAGAATGAAAAGCCTGAAAACTGATGTTTCCTGATGTTATAGATTACAACCATTTTTCCTCTGGATATCCTACACAGTAAGGACATCTTTGAATTTACAAACGCACACGTGGATCCGAAAGGTTGATGCGTCTTTGGTTTATTCAGAATTCTTCATGGCAGTGTCCTCTTCACACACACAATGTCTGCGTTCATTCTCTCCTTTATTCCCTTCCCTCCTCCTCTTTCCCTTTCTTCCTTTTCCCCCATTATTTACCTACTTGCCTGTCCCCTCCCCGTCTTATGACCTTGTGTTCAACCCAGATCCCTTTTTTCCTCTTCCTCGCTCACACTAACTAGAGAGTGAATACAGATTGGTATTTTGCATGGATTCCTTAAGGAACTGGTTCAGTAAAAAGCAGAAACTCCTCTTCCTTCTCCTCATTTGGAAGCAGTGTGCTTGCGTCACTGATAAGCTGTGTTTGGAATAATGGAGGGGGAAGCACAGTATATGAAGGCCTAATGGGTTTATTGAAGTGCCTCTTGGTTTGATATGGTTTACATGATATCCTGCTGGTGCTGTGTGGATTCACTCACCACCTGTAGGGGGCAGAACAGAGCAGCTTTTACATCAGGATTAAATTCAACATGAAACAAAATGGTAATATGTTTTCTTATTGTACGATGATGTAATTCTGACTGAGAAATGTTATCAGTGATGGCCTCTGAGCTAACAGTGAAACATGACGTTATTGGCTAATAATAATAGGTTGTGCGATAGATAAGTTCCTATCCATTGTAGCCTGCTCTTCTAATTAACTTGGTGCACATTTCAACCAGAGTTCAGCCAGCATTTTGCTTGCTGTTCCACAGTGAGAACTGGGTTTGAGGTCTAATGATTGTCTGGATCAAAGTGTTGCAGTCTGTTGAACCAGCCACACATAGAGATCTGTACACCCTGTAGTTGTCAGTGCTGGGAGTGTCAGTATTGTCTTTTGATTGGGCAGGAAACACAAAGTTAATGGAACAGTTTTCTCCACGTAATTTCCCCCTTATTCACCCCACTCACTTCAAACAGCCTCATCTATAGCATGTACAGTGAATGTTGGAGTAAGACTATAGTAGGCCAGTTAAAGTTTTCATAGGTGGTGTGTGTGAGTGTGTTTCCTTGGGTGGGCGAACCACAGTGTTTGACATGTCTGCACATGCTGAAGGATGAATGAGGTCTACGCTCACAGTTTGTTTACTCCTAGTGCCTGAGGTTCCCATTGTTGCCGTGTGTGTACTTGTGTACGCTACCTCTCCATCACGGGTCTCGATGGTCTTGATAAGGACCGTTTTCTTCGAGTGCATTTCAGAGGCTCTTTGTTGGTGCTCTGGGCTGGTCTCTGTGTGACAGTGTGACATGGGGTTAAAACCAAAATCAGGAACCTGAACTGTAGCTTATAATTATATCCATAGTCAGTTAATCTATGCTATATTATATGATTAAACTTCTTTGACAGTTATTTCAAGTATGGTTTTCCTTTATCCATGATCATGACTTTGAAAGTGAAGTGAAAGCATTTAACCCATGACACGTGCACACATGGAGCAGCAAGCAGCTACTAACAGCCCCCGGGGACCAGTGTAGTGGGACGGTACCTTGCTCAAGGGTACCTCAGTTGTGCCCAAGCCGGGACTCTAATCTGTGACCTTCAGGTCCCAAAGGCAGTGTCCTAACCACTAGGCCACAACTGCCCACTGCCGCCTTAATAACTTCAAAATTAATTGTATATAAGAGTGCCTTTATCTTTTTTGTGTTATAATGTTTTATGTTTTGTGTTTGTTTTTAATTTTTACTTTTTTTAAATGACTAGATTATTATTTTATTAATATTATTCATGTTGCCATGCAATTCCTGAGGTGGCTTAGAGTCCAAGAATTTTTTTGCTGGTAATGATGTTTCATTGTTGCCTGTATATGACAATAAAACTTGAACTTAGGGCCAACAAATGTTCAGAAATGGCCCTGTTTGGTTGACATCCAAGCTGGAATAGTTCACTGCACACTTTGACATTCCATGTCCCCAAAACAGTCCACCTCACAGTATAGATATGGCTCCACTGTTTAAACAGTACATCTACAAGAATCCATTTAGGCACTTTTAGGTTTAGCTTTATCTTTAACAACTCTGTTCTCAGACTTCTGTTTATAGAGTTTTGGAGGCTTTACACTTTAGTCTTGTATAGAACCAAGGTCTTTATAATCCCTTTCTGTTGCTTTGACCTACGGCAGCACTGTAACAATGGTGTACACATGGACCACAGTGCCCTCGTGTGGTGTTAAATGATTTGTAGCAGGGAAAAAATGCAGTAGAACAGCATAATGTGGGCTGCGACAAAAAGGCAAGCTCTGAGTGTATTTTTTCCTCTTACCTCTAAAGCTTATTGTTGAGTAGCTCTGCATGGGCAGTGTGATCCTATGGAGTGAAGAAGAAGGAACAGAATTACACCTGAAAGTTGTTGAACAAATGTTTAAGGCTGTTAGGACACATCTACTCACTTCATATCTACACTTATTTTTAGACTAGATTAGACTATTTTACTCATTTGAATAAAGAATGAAGACATCAAAGGATGAAATAACCAGTGGGGTGATATACATTGGCACTCATTACAGTGTTTTTTCTAGGGCTGCTCAATTCCTGAAAAGCTGATATCAACTGATTCTGATTGCAAGTGAAAAGAATTGGTAGAATCAGTTCAGTACAACAATCCGAAGGGGAGGACATAGACATTTGGTAAAAAAAATAAAGAGTATTATATACTTATATTTGACCTACATGAAGAAATTTCAGAGATTTAACCTAATTAGACAAAGTATGTCTGGCTAAACTACACCTAATTCTACCTACTCCTTCAGAAGGGTAGATATTTTGGCACTTGCGAAATTGCATTTTTGGTTACGTTATACAGTTACGTTGTTTTTAACTTTCAGTCAAATAAATAAGTACACTTGTGTAAAATGTACATTCTGATTGTGTAGACAGTGGCCATAGAATATCTTATGAATGTTTTAAGTTGAGATCAAAGCTTTGGAGTCATCCAGTACTCATCCAGTCACTTGTCATCTCAGGACTAGACTACAGCAACCCACTCCTGGCTGGCCTGCCTCTGAAAGCCACAGGACCTCTACAGCTAATTCAGAATGCAGCAGGACGCTGGTCTTTAACACATCAAAGTTTTCATACACCACTGCACTGCTGCGAACCCTACACTTGCTTCCTGTAGCTGCCCGCATCAGAACATGAATGTTTGCCTACAAAGCTAAAAATGGTCCAGTCCTTGTTTACCTATCGACAACAGTTAAACTACGGATCACAGCTCACCATCTTAGAGCATCATGCTCAGCCCGACTGGACCACCCCTCTTCTCACATTAAAACTCCTTAAAACACCTAAGTGGTGGAATGAACCTCTGACCATTAGAACTGCAAAGTCCCTTGTTCTTCAAAAAGCACTTAATAATAGCAAAAAACTAACAATAAATCTTCTGTGGTCAGAATTTAATGTGGTAGGGGGTTGCTGTCAAATGTATGGACTACTGTCTGTAACTTTTCACCTATACAGTGGGCATATAAGGTAAATGGAGCTCATGGAGTGGACATACAGGTAGGCTTCTAAGAAAGTGAAGCTAGTGCTAGCTCTTCAGGCTTGCTCTCTTACCTGCTCTCCTCGCCCTCCAGCAGTTTCCTGTAGGTGGCAATTTCCACGTCAAGGGCCATCTTGACATTGAGCAGGTCCTGGTATTCTCTCAGGTGGCGGGCCATCTCGTCCTTCATGTTGGCAATCTCAGCCTCCAGTCTGGCGATGGTGTCCTGGAAGCCAGAGGCCTCACGTCCATGCCTGTCCTCCATGTCCCTCATTTGCCTCATTAGAGACTCATTCTGGAAAGTGAGCGAAAAAACAAAGATTTTAAATAAAAAGGGAGAGGGCATGGATGCTGACACCACGACTGTCGTTTTTTAATATAATTATTTTTACTATAAATGGATAATTACAATATGTGAATTTGTTCCCTAAAACATTTTACATATAAATTAACATTTTAATATGTGCCTACTTTATAATATTTTACAATATAACAGCAATTATTAATATCACAAGCAATTTACAATATGCAGCAAACATTTTAATAAGAAGTCTATGGCTGAATGAATGTTGAAAAAGTGGCCGTGAAACTTACTGTGCCCTTGAGTGAGTCAATCTCACAGGTGTAGGACTGAATCTGGTGTCTGAACTCCATGGTCTCCAGCTTGGCCTGCTTGAGTGCTTCGTTATTCTTGGTCACTGCTTGGTTCAGGTCTGACACCTGGGGGTCAAAGAGCAAAAGCGAAGTGCTCTAGGTGATCTGGTTGCATGATTGTTTTAATGATTGTTTCGTTCCCCTTTGGCACTACCTAAAGTACACATACAGATTTCCTTTAGGATGGCACCCTGGCTTCCCTTTCACATTCATTACACTTTCTGGCATATTCTCTCTTGTCTCTACCGTATCCACTGTACTTTGCTGAGTCTGAAAATGTATTTTGAAATCTAGTCTAAAAACATATGAGTGTAGTCTAGCATAATTAAGACAGTTTTATAGATCTGTATATTTGAACTGTTCCTTGAGTATTTTTATCTGTTTTTATATCATAATGCATCTTTAGCCCTGGTATTGTGTGTTTCCTTATTTTTTAGCTCACAGTAAGTCACGCTTTGTCCTTAACCAAACAGGCAAGTCTGTGTCTCCTAAAAGCTGGATGGATGGATTAAATGGTTCAGTAAAAAATTACAATTGCAGTTTTCCACTAATGGCCAATGAAGTCAGTTAGCCAAGACATGTTCAGTGTCCAATTTATAGATGAGACTGCAAGCCTAATGTTGCTTAGAATTAACAGAAGCCTATAGTCACCCAAAATGTTTCCATAAAAATACACCACCCAAACTCTCAACCTGCTTACACTGCAATCAGCTCTTTAAAATGAGACAGACATTTTTTACAACTTGATTTAGATCTAACTACAGGAATACACAAAACTATTGTTCATGCTAATCATGTATATACAGCAGATAAAGATCAAAAACATTCTTTTAAAGTATGAAGGCACTATGTAAAAACATTTCTCTCTCTCTCTCTCTCTCTCTCTCTCTCTCTCTCTCTCTCTCTCTCTCTCTCTTACAATCTAGCTCTCTCTAGCAATGTCTGTCACCTTGGACTTGTACCAATCCTCAGCCTCAGCAATGTTTTTGGCAGCAATGGCCTCATACTGAGAGCGGATGTCTCTCAGAGCTCCTGTCAGGTCTGGCTTGGACAGATCCATCTGGATCTGCACCTGGGTCTCCTGCATCTGGGCCTGGAGCTCACGGATCTCCTAAACACAGAGAAAGATAGAATAGTGTGCACATGTATTTGTCTGTTAGGTTTCTAATGAAGTGAACAAGATGACCTTACACACAAACACACATGTACATTTGGTCCATTTAACACAACAGGTCATACTGTAAGCAGATGTGTGTGTGCGTGGTGGTGGTGGGGGTGGGCGGGGTGGTTATTAACTTATCCTCAGAAGGAAAATAAATATTTTTTTATATACACAAGCAAGAATGTGTTAGATAAATGTAAAAATAAAAAAAATAATTCTGAAGCTAGAGAGTGAGTCACAGTGATTTTTACCTGCAGTTAGACTGAGTTAAAGGAATATTTTACTAAAAATTCCAGTTTTCACTCCTGATGTAGTCAGTTCTATATCTGAAGTTTGCTTCTTCAGTTTCACACTGGGCTTATGTAATGAATTCTATGTTGTCCAAGATTTGGGCAATTTAAATCTTACTCAGATGGAATTTGTTTACATGGGAAGGAGAGAGAATATCATTTTACCACAGGACACCTGTAAAATTTATGTCTGATTCATACAAGATCAGAAATCTCAGTATAAATCTGGCTACTCTGTTACACACTGCCCACTGCCAAAAACAACGTAATTTAGTAAGTCAACTTATTTTTTTACACTATCCTTGTTAAGTGAATGCACTGTCATTAACATGGGGATTTAGACCCAACAGTCAACATCACTGCATAAAATCTATTTTTTCTGTTTTCTACATGCTTTAATGTACAAGTTAAATACCAGATAGCATTTTTACAGACATGTTGATTTGCACAAGATTAATGTAACCTCTATTTATTTCTGTAGCTTGTTGTATACAAAGTAAAACAAGCTGGAATTTTCCCACTGGGAAATGACTGAAAATTGCACTTCCCTACCTCCTCATCTAAAACTAACCCCTTCTTATTAGTGCTAGACTTCATAGGTAGCCTTATAGCTCCAGTGCAAAACTAAAGAAGCAAGATTAAGACACTATTCATAGGGTAATGGGGGGACTGTGTAAAACTGCTTTTTTTAATAAACCATTACTAAAAAACTTTCTAACAATGACAGAGAAACATATGTCCATATATTTATGTGTGAGTAGGCTGATCTGACCTCTTCGTGGATCTTCTTGAGGAAGGCAATTTCTTCTTGTAGAGTTTCTATGCGTCTCTCCAGGTCCAGACGGGCCAGGGTGGCCGCATCCACATCCTGTTTTTGTAAAAGATTTTAGTGTTAGATTCTTCCATTTTTTCATCCTCCTTTTTCGTACTCCTCACCAGCATTTAACAATGCTAATAAGAAAGAAATTTTTGAAATGGTGGAGAGCATGATGATATTCCATTGTGAGTGTATGAGAGCAGGACGTACAGCCCTGAATGCTGCCAGGTTGTTTTCAGCCTCCTCTCTCTGTGTGATCTCCTCTTGAAGCCTGCAGTGAGAGACAGTACACAGATATGAAGATGATATTTCTGAAGGCCGTTTCTTTCCTCTCCTTTTATAGAGGCAGACAGACTCTTACTTGCTCTCTTTTTTTCCCCCTCACTCTCATGCACTCCCTACCCCATTGGCCAGAGAGCAGGACCAAAGATGTCTTGATATGGCATCTTAAATTGGAGGAGTAGGTGTGTGTGTTTGTTCCTTTATAAAGTTACATACACAAGCCTTCTTAAGCTGTGAGTCAGCTTCATTGTCTAATGTTTTTTCAAAAGATAAGGTCTACATTGGAGCAGTCTTGGCACAGGCAGACCATTAAAGGAATATAAGGATTCCCTATATATATAGGTTGTGGGAGGGGCAGGTGAAACCTAATATAAATACTGGTTAATATTTTTAAGCATAAAAATACTGAAATATATTTGCTTGAAAAGAGGTGGTCCATGTCAGACTGATATTTCCTGCACTTCAACATTACTACATTTAAAAAAAAAATTTGAGTTTACTGCAATCTTGAACAGCAATTTAGGCTACGCTAGAATTTTTTTTTGCTTGTTTGCATTTTCTTAATTTACTTTACTCAAATCTATGACAATTTAATAATGTTAATCCATGTAGATATAGTCCCAGTTTTGTAATTTTATGAAGGTTTATGTACGGATACTGGCAGATATGTACACAAAAAATATTGAATATCAGTACCAGCCCACAGTTTCCACATCGTTGCATCCCTTAGTTGCATGTATGTTACTTATATTAATAAAATATTTATATTAAAACACTTTAAAAAAACTAGGACTAGGACTATTATGTCTTGACAGCTAGCATGTTCTTTCTTTAGGTTCTGTAAATCTAGCCACCAAGGCTTTTTTATCCTTGGACAGCTTTACACAGAGAGCTCACACAGAGTGAAAACTGCCAATTCTGTTATGTTAGCCAACAGGCATCCATGTTGGCTAGCATCACACTAAAAGTGGAGAGAGGAAGTGCCTCCCTGCCCAACCAAACAGAGCCAGTCATGCTAGACTGGTCTGTGCAGTCCCAGGGGATGAAACTCACAATTGCTTGATGAAAGCATCAGTGTTTAGATGGCTGCATTGCTCAGAAGCTGCTAGGAGTCGTGTTAATAAGCATTTGTATCAGCACCCAGCTCTGCCCACAATATTAGCTATAATCGGCAATACACCTGTGCTTACCAATCCTTTACTGCATTACTAACCTCAGCAGTGAAAGCTGATCCCTCTCATATGCTTAGTACTCTCCAATTCCCTCTCTTCAAACACAACTACAGGAGATGTTCTGGCGCTAAACATTTACCCAGCACTGTGGCCGCATGAGCTTGGGGCCCTACCTAAATATAGCATAGACTTTATCCACTGATCTGTGAATATAAACACATGATGACACGTGTGTCACACACACACACAAAACCGTACATAACATCTGAGGGTGTTGCACCGTGTTACAGACAGCTGCACTAAAATTACATTGGATTTTGATAGCCTTGTGGCCAATGACATCCATGCTTTCCTCAAATGAACTTTAGTGCTTTTTATCTCAGCGCCATAACAGCAACAGTTTGTGGCATTGCTGCCAGCTCTAGGATTTGACTTAGCTGTAATGAACATTATTGTATTGTTCTGGTCTTTGCTGCTGTGTGTGCTGGGAGCGTGGGATGTACATGTGTTTATATGGGTGTCGCTAGGGGCAATAGTAAGTATCTGACCCTGTTGACTCTGAATGTCAGTTGATATGTTGTTATGTAAGGCACACGAAGTACAGAAAAGTATAACGTAACTAAACTTATAACACATAACAGTGCATATTTTTAGTGGTGCATGTATGATATGGTGTACAATACACAATAATTTTAGTGGTATAAATTAGGCTTCTGCGATACTGTGATAATTTTTCATTGTCATGAAAAAAAAAATTCATAGCATATCATTTATCATTAAAAGAGCAAAATGTGTTCAGTTTAATTTGATTTAGAGCATCATGGTATATAAGTTTGTACCCATGTACAAAGTATGCATTACTCATGGTTTTTAAAAGTGTTTTTGAATATGGCACTATTGATGCTGCTTGTCCATTGTGTATTGCACTATATACCTTGGGTTTGAGAAAGGTGCTATATAAATGTAACTTATTATTATTATTATTATTATTATTATTATTATTATTATTATTATTATTATTATTATTATTATACCCCTACCTCCTAGTATAAAGCCTTTATATAAGGCCCCATATTCTGTATTTGTCTTGTATTTTGTTATCTTCAAGGTCCTTGTGTGCTTTAATGTACCAACAGCACTTAATTCATTTTCATATGTCCACTTTCCAACCTCTATCTTTTATCCCTTAGAATTAATCAGCTTGTTTTTAAGACTAGTATATAATCACAGTAAGAACAAAATCATGTATCTCTGTTGTTACATTTTTATATAATTTGAAATAACCAGCTGACATTTACAGTGTGTCAAAATGTCAAGATGAATGGCTCAAGAGAAATGGTTCTAAATTACTTGCAAAATGTCTTTTTACATTACCCTCAATTATACATTAAGAAGATTTTGAGATTTTCTTGTGAAGGTGCCATTTTGAAGAAAAAAGGTTTTTGTCTGATAGTGGTTATATGTAAATGGCCTCTGTTCTGAGTGCCTTCCCTGAATTGTGCCTGATTCAAAGAGCAGTTTAGGCTATTTAGTAGGAATGGGTGGGGCTAAAATGTTGTATGCTGAGTAGGTGGACATACTTATATGCACTGATCTCTGTGACATCTAAAAAGAGTGAATACAGAACTGTTTTAGTTTCCATATATGGACTGTATAGATTGGTGAGGGAACAGTCAGTTAACTATAACAGTGTTTACATACTACATTAAACTCACTTGTTATTTTAAAAAGGGTTGCCATGTTATGGGCCCTTTAAATTTCAATAATTGAACAAACTATAGAAGTCAACAGCTAAATGTAACATTTTTTTGCTCCATTCTGCTCCATTCCTCTAGCCCTTTTCTAAAACCTGAAATAGTACAAATAAGAGTAAATTACGCAAACAGTATACGGTACAATCAACATATGTGGTTACCCTTTCAGCACAGTATACTGTAACATGCAATTGCGCCCCTTTGCTGCCCAGTTCATATTCTCAAACTTTCACTGGAATATAAACTTCACTTGCTGAACAGAAGACAAATATTTGCTCCTATCCCATTCCACCAGCCCTCCCTTGAACTCTTGACCCCACTTCACCTCATCTTAAGCTTTTGCAGGTCATCTGCCAGGTTGTCACGTTCCACCTCCACACGGGACCTCTGGTTGGTGACGACCTCCACCTGCCGCCTTAGCTCTCTCATCTCCTCCTCATAGAGGTCGGCGATGCGAGTGGGTTCACGACCCCTCAGCCGCTCCACCTCCACCACCAGGGCCTGGTTCTGCTGCTCCAGGAAGCGCACCTTCTCAATGTAGCTGGCGAAGCGGTCGTTCAAGTGCTGCAGCTCAACCTTCTCATTGGTGCGTACCTGTAGGAACTCCTGGTTTAATGCATCAGCCAGGTTGAAGTCCAGTGTTTCCCCAAGACCGGACGCATACGAGCGGGACACCCCTGCCGTCAGGCTGGGAAGCCCATAGGAGGAGGTGCGGTAGCTGGAGTATCCTGGAGAACTTGAAGACGCCTTGGTGACCTCATAGACTCGGGAGCTGACATGGGAGCCCCCGGAACCACCCAGAGAGGAACGGCTGAACATGGCCCGGGACATGGGTGAGGTGACAAAACCAGGACCACCGAAAGTGCGACGGTATGAGGAGGACTGGGAGGAGGCGTGAGAGGAGCGGCTCATTTTAGGACACAGACACACTCCCCAGAGGAGAGAGAAAGCAGTGAGAACAAGATGAGCACAGCTGAGGATATTTGTAGCAGGCAAACCCCATTTACACGTCCCCTCCCTAAAGGCACAAAGACAAACCAATCCCAACTCCTCCCACCACTTTTCTCAACCCTCAGTTTATACCCATTTCTACTTTTGCACTGCTTCTTTTTACCAGCCACTACCTACTCTTCTTTATTCCATTTTCATTATAATCATCATCTTGTTAACCCCTGGACCCTGGTCCCTAGGTTTTTAACCTAACTACTCAGTCTCTGAACTCTTAAACATAGGTACCCAAAGGGTTTTTTAAAATGGTGCTTTAGAATGAAAACCTTTACATTTCTAAAGAACCTTTCAGGGGATGGTTCTCTGAAAAACATTTTTATAAATAAGCTGTTGGAATGTGAATAATCTTTTTCCAGTTCAAGGAACTCGCACATATTGTAAACATATGTATCAGGGATCAACATCTTGTCCTTAAAGGGTGGTGTCCGTTTGGTTAACTACCAAATTGTGCTGGATATCAGCCCTCAATGCTGCTATATGCTTTTAAAAATAAGGGGAAAGGGTTCTTGGTTTAGGTTCTAAGACAAAACCTTTTACTGTTAGAGGACCCATGCCTAATGTGGAGTTTTTTTAACCTGTTTCAAGGTTCTTCACACTTCAAATCTCATTTACAAAAGAGGTTCTTCTTGATTCCTTTTAGGGAACCAAAAGCAAATTATCTGTTGTATCACTCCAAAGAACCCTTCTGGCACCTTTATTTTTGAAGGTCACATATTATTTGTTGGCTACTATGAAACTAACGTGTGAAGTTAAATAGTTGTGAAAGAAAGAAACTGAAAAATCAGCCAAATGTGGGCTCTTGATGGGTTAAGTACACTTCATTTCTTTGGTCATGAAAGTCATGGTTAACATCCATCCATCCATTTTCTAAACTGCTTCTTCCGTTTCCAGATCGCGGGGAAGCTGGAGCCAATCCTAGCTGACTGCAGACTTAAAGCGGGGTACACCCAGGACAGGAGGCCAACCCATTGCTGGGCAACATGGTTAACATATGTGCTAATAAACATCATGTTCAGGTGCCTCAGTACATTATGTGTAGGTTCTTTAAAAAGGATCTTCACACACACACATGTCTCATTTACAGTTTTAAATAACCATTTACTGAAAAGTAGCAGTTCTGCTATGGCAATATCATTAAAAGAACACCCTGTGTCACCTTTCTTTTTAAGAGTGTAGTGAAAGGGTAAAAATATAATCAAACTCGCTCTCTTTGCTTTCTCTCCCCTTTCAGCTGTTCTTTGGCCCTGGTTATGAATGCAGCTAGCTGATTGTGAATAAGCCACAGGGTGGAAATAAAAGAGGGGCAATGAGTTTGTTTCACTCATGGGCCAACCTTAATAACTGCTTCAAGCATTCAAATGCATAGAAATGGTCTAAAGGTTCCACAACCGTTAAACAAGTTATTGATTGTAAGAGCCAATGAAGCAAGAAGCTGAATCATTGTTATGGACAGGCACAATGATTTATATTTTCATGTTCATGTCATCCTTAAGCTTTATTACCCTGAAAGGATTGCACACCCTGACGAAAAATCAACAATTAAAATAAAATAAAAACTATTTTTGAAACATTTAGAACATCAGGGACCTACAAGATGACATTCTGATGTCCTAACATCACAGCCTGCAGGACATATCGATTGCGTCTTAGGTCACCTCATCTTTGTATTGTTGGGCATCTCTCCTCTGAGCTACGGAATAGAACACTCAAGGCCAGTGCCGAGGTCTCTTCGACCTGCCTTAAAAAGGAAAGGCATGAGCCAGTAAAGAGAAGCAGCACGTCTGCCTAGCATCTCCAAGAAGAGTCACGCTCCTCAGCCTTCGGCTATTGTAAACACAGAGTGCTGCTAATGATGTAATTTGTCATGACTCAGCTATGGATAATGACCTCACTAGAGGGAGAACAAGGAAAGGAGCAAAGGGTATGTATTGGTGCTGGAGGTCAAGTGAGATGTCAAGTAAAGATGGTCAATAGGGTGACTACCACATCATGTCACATATATATATATGTGTGTGTGTGTGTGTGTGTGTGTGTGTGTGTGTGTGTGTGTGTGTATGTGTCAAAATGTTTAGTTTGAACAGAATATAAAAATAAAATGATTTGCTGTGCAACAGTTGCAAGAATAAACTATGTTAACTGCCAAGGCCCTCTGCTGCAACGAGTGTATAAAGCAATAGATCTCACAATTGCCTAGTTTGTGGTGGCTAGGAGTGGGCAGTGGTGGCATAGTGGTTAGGACACTGCCTTTGAGACCTGAAGGTCTCAGGTTCGAGTCCCGGCCTGGGCACTACTGAGGTACCCTT
>JBBPDA010000105.1:4762531-4777216 GCA_037974385.1 Arnoldichthys spilopterus
GTGTGAATGTGTGTATGAATGGTTTTCTGTCTGTGTGTTGCCCTGCGATGGGTTGGCCTCCTGTCCTGGGTGTACCCTGCCTTAGGTCTGCAGTCAGCTGGAATTGGCTCCAGCTTCCCCGTGACCCGGAAACGGAAGTTGGATGGATGGATAGGCTGTTGTGCATTGTGCCTCATTCAAGAAATGCAAACTGAAACACTCTTTGTAACTTTACAGTAAACTGCTATTGGATGAATTAGCAAATGTAAACTGTATTGGTGTTTTACAATAAATATTTTTATTTCAAAATGCAAGGAAAAAACAGTTTTCCACAGGATGGGCTTTTATTAAGATAAAAGCCTTCCCTTAAATTGCAACAGTTCTTAGGATTCCAAATAATGAATGTCTTTTGGCATTGACACTTAGTTGAAGAATGGGCTTAACCCAAGTCCAGTAAGCTAGCCACAAGTGTAGCTGAAAACACACTCTGCCTGATGCAATCCTGCTATAGGTCTGTAGAAAATCGAGGGGCAGAAGAAATATGAGACGCCTGTGGTGAGAGTTGTGCAGGTCAATAAATCTGGCCTGCCTGCAGCTGTCTCTGTGTAGTATGGCTACTATTTGTCAAACAGAGGGCTGTAAATAATAGCTTATATCAACTCTACTCACCTCGTTGAGGCATGACAGGGCAATGCTGAGTAGATTTATTTCAGCACCATGGACAGAAACCTGTCTGCATAAGGAGCACTGTCTGTTGTGTTGACTATTCTTTGACACTGTAGTTGAGTGTGTTTACACAATGTACAAGCATATTGTTTAGTGGTTTCTGTCTCTGTATATTCAGCTGTACAACCAAAATGAGATGCAAGGATTGTCATTTCTTCATTTTTCATACTTTAGATGCATAAAGGCTGTTCATTTTGTGTGCAGTTGATTTTGAACCTTTTGTTTGTGCGTGTGATCTGCATTGGTATTCTGCTCTCCTCCGCTGGCTGACTCACCTCCAATAAGTCTCACGTCACCCTGTGTGGGGGAACACGTCTGCTCAGAATAAAGCAAAACTGCACTGAAATATTACTGGATGTGTAATTGCTGTATCTTCTATTCACTTACGTTTCTTGGTGAAATCTTATAGAACTACTGAAATTTCTGGAAAGGCTGTACAGAGTAATGGGGTTTTATTTTTATAGTTCAAAGTCATACTAAGTCGTAAAATATTCAGCAGTCTACATCACCTTTAAGAAGAGCTGGAAGTGATTTGGGCTTAGTTTACAGAAGAATTTGGGTGACTATTGATTTCTAGTGTTTGTTAGTAGTATGCTAACCTTAGCTTTAGGGCTGATCTAAAGAAAGCAAAAATATGTATTTGTTGATCAACTCCATCTGGGATGAGTGGAAAATTGTGTAAATTAGATTTGTTGCCAAACCAGTCCATTAATTGGTAATCGTCCATTGATTGGTAAGGAACCAAAATGTTTCCAAAGAACTCTTGGTTCTGAAAGAACCTTTGTTTTAAATAGATACTTATCATTTACATGTGTTTATGGGATTGCCAGGAGGCAAGTTAGATTAATGAACTGTGTTTAAGTATTGTTGTTTAAGGAACTGTCTAGGTGACTTTAGTATGATTTGTGGGCTGAGTGTGTGTGTGTGTGTGTGTATGTGAAAGCCTACTCATTGGTCACAGAGATTAAGAGATAAGTCTCAAAGAGGTTGCTCCGGGTGAGCGCATGCAGGTAATTGCATTTAGGATTCATTCATTTGCTAAGTGCTCTCCTCATGACAGCCGCTGTGTGTATGAAGAGCACTGTACTGTGAGAAGTGTATTAATGAAACACATGTGTTTAAGGGTGACTCACTGCTTAAATATTGGACGTCAACAGGATTGCGCCTAGAGAAGATGGTCTAAGCTGTACAGTGAAAATATTGGAATGGTGTGGTGTGTGGGCGCTCAATGAGTTCTTAGTCTCTGACTGCGTTCCCAAGTGGCTTCTCATTATTTTATTTTCATCCTGTGCAGGAGGATATTCGATATGAGTCACTGCAAGCATAACCTCTTCTGTCACAACAGTGTCTTCCTTTCTCTTCCTCTACGTAGCTCTTGTTGTCTTGCTTTCTTGTGTTTTTTCTCCCTCCCCCTCTGACTTTTGGGTCTTTCCCCCTTACACACAGACACACATCCACACACTCCCTCAGGAAACCCCAGCAGAGTGAGAGAAGAAGCAGTGGAGGCTCCCTCTGCAGACTGCAAACACAGAGAAAATCAGCAGGAAACTCCCACTCATAAACAAGTTTAGTGCTCTGACTCAATAATGCATGATGTGTGTGTGTGTGCATGTTTGTTTTCATGCATAGTCAGGATACAAATGTGTAGAATAGTCTGCAATGTCAGGGCCAGTAAAGTGCCCTTGACTGTGTAAAGTGCTTTTTCAGAGGATTAAGTATTGGATTTCATTATTTTTTGGTATTGTTATCTGGTATCAACGAGAGGAGGATGGTATCCTCTTCTGAGTCTTGGTTTCTTCTAAGGTTTTTTCCTCCAGCTTCTTTTCCTCGCCTTAATTGCCTTTGACTTGCCTTTTAGGTCTTTGGACCCAGTTTCTGTACAACTGCTTTGTGACAATGTCAGTTTTTAAAAGTGCTAATTGGAATAAAACTGACTGAATATTATTGATTACTTATTACTGATTGATAACTGAATTGAATATTAGAAGTAAAAGTAAAATGAGTTGAAATAGCTTGCTAAAGTTCTCATGTACAACACTATTAAACACTCAGAAGAACAATTACTGATCCCTAGCAAATACTTTAAACATCACTGTTTGTATAATTATTTCAATATTATGTAAGTGGAAAGTTCAAGGAGCTACAACTAAATGTCCTTGGAAAGGTACACAATGCAGAATTGCCCTAAGGCTAATGACAAGGAAAGTATGAGAAAAGCCAGCAGGAACAACACATCACAATAAACAATGAACTGCACTACATTGATGTCTGTTCATACAACACACACAAAATTCTCTGCTCAAAAGAACAGAGATGGATGTCTTAAATTGGCACTCATGCATATACACAACATACTGAGACGAAACAGAAATAGACCCCTCTAACAATAAGTCAGCTTGTCATTTTTGGAGAACAAATGCTTTGTCAAAGAAGCCACATGCAAACTAAAGTACTGAGCTTCATGAGCTTCTTGATGTGGGGCTCTGTCGCTGCAATTAGGGCATTACACATCACTGAAGAAAACATGAATGGAGCAATGTATTGAGAGATCTTATCAGTCAAGAAAGGCTAGAAAACAGATTTTCCAACAAGAAAACCACCCCAAACATACAGCTGAAATAACACAAGAGTGATCTCTAAAAAGTTTGCATGGCTCAGCCAATGTCTAATTTGAATCCCATGGAGAATTTTGACATTGTGAGTGCAACAAAGGTGACCCTGAAATGGACCAAAACCAAACCACAATGCTGAAAAAATCTAATTACTTGTTACAATAGATAGCTGTAATTGCCAACAACAGCTTTGCAAAATAGAACTAATGTAATTAAACTGTGGTGTCTGAATCCTAACTTCCCTTATGTCATTTTAAAAACACAAATCTGTTAATGATCAAAAATAAAATGTATTATTGTTTACATTTACAAGTACAAAATCAGTAAACATTTCTGTGTGTAAATCAAATACATTTCTTTTCATTAATACATTTTCTCTGGACGCCATGTGAAAACACTAGTTTCCCATGAATGTTTCATAAAGATTGGATCAATAGAAGTTGTTTAAAATTACTTGTAAAAACGTTGTTTCATCAATTGTAAAAGATTTTGGGGTTTACTCATGACTTAAAGTTTCCTATCTGTTAAATCGGTTGGGGAGTCCTTTTTTTATTAGTATTATATAAAGACACTAATATTGTGTAATTAAATGATATATCTATTTATACACAGGCCAGCCTTAGTGTTAACACCACTCACAGGTAAAGTGAATAACATTGGCTATGTAGTTATTTCAGTGCATTGACACCTGTCAGGGGGTGGGATATATTAGTTAGCCTGTGAACAGTCACTTCTTGATGCTGATGTGCTAGAAACAGGAGAAATGGGCAAGCATGAGGATCTGAGCCACTTCGACAGTGGCTTTACTGTGTTGGCTAGATTACTGAGTAAGAGTATCTCCAAAACGGCAGGACTTATGAGAACTTATGTATGACCCCACACTCTATAAAAAAACGTGTGCACACCTGTTACACAAGTCTCAACCCTCATCTCAACCTAAACAACCAACAACATGGGGGAACATACAGGAGAGTTGTGTTTCTTAAGATCTGAGACACTGTCTTTACTGTGGTGGAAAAAGAAAAAAAAAACAAACAAGACCCAAAGACCTGCCACTGTTTGTTTTACACCAAACACTTGTGGATTCTTTCCAGGATGGTGACCATGTGTTTGTGTGCACTGCTTGTCTGTTGCTATGGTAGCAGATAATTTGACAGTGGCTGATAAGCCTTACACTGTCTATGCAAATCAGATCAGGCAGCAGATTGGCGGCTAAGTAGAAATGTACCCTCAATTTGCAGAGTGTTTGCACTGCAGCAGGTGGCTGGTCAAATTTTGTGACCTAAACTGTACACTTTTATTTCATCCAGCTATAAACATGAACATCTGAAGTTGAATGGAAGCTGAATGTTGCATGTGGGAAGATTATAGCATTTCATGGGTCACTAAGTCTCCAGACTTTTTGTAAAACCTCTTTTATCAAGAGTGAGTTCGCTAGAAGCTGGATGCAAGTCGCTGGATGCTATACTAGGTTCTAGGGTCAGAGAAAAAAAAGCTTCCTTGACAATACTTAGGTGTAAAAAGAATCCTGGATGTACAAAAAGGTGACCTCATCCTCACTGTTCAATATGGTGTAGGGTCTGTAATGTTTTGGGCCTGATTTTCCTCTAAAGGATTAGAATACATTGCATCATGGACTGAAATATTGAATGAAAATCTAAAGCCAAACCTGGGTTGTGGTTTGGTCTTCCAGCCAAAACGTACCTCCAAAACGGCACAAATATGATTTAATTACCATATTATTAAGCTTTTGACATGACCATCCGAGTCCCCTGAACTAAGCCCTACTGAAAACCTGTGGGCTGAGCTAAAACAGTGTACAAAAAAAAGGAACTAAAGAGAGGTCCCTGGAGGGTCTGGAGAGATTCTGCACTGAGGAGTGGTCTCAGATTGCATGCTCTGTAATCTCATTAAGGTTTAGAGAAGATTCACAGTTCTTTTGTTGGCAAAAGGAAACTGCACAAAGTACTAGATGTAGAGGTGCTAATAATAAAAAATGTAAAGATGCATTCTTATACAGATATAATCGACTTTATTTTTTTGAAAAAAATTCATAACGTTTTGGAAACATGATTCCAATGAGCTTCTGCTTTGACAAATAAAGGCATTTGCATGTTGTAATACCCATGAATAATGTTGGTCTGAATAATACAGGCCACTTGTTTCAGTACCAATGTGTTTTTAGCATTGTATTAGAAATATCACAACTGCAATATAATTACAGGTTTCAGGCCATATCGTGCAGGCCTAAAGGTCACTAACGCTTATCAACTGTTATCACACACAAACACACACATACACTCACTCTCTCCTAAAGCCTCAGCATTTCATCTCCATCACAGAGCCAATTACCTGTGGTCTGCCTCCTCACTATTGGTTACTAAGAGACCTGTGTCAGCTGCTATCTGCCTCGCTCCATCTCATGCACACGCTCTCTCTCTTTTTTTCTTTGTCTTATTGCTCCTTGTGCTTTTCTCTCTCTCTTACATCTCTCATTCTCTCTCTCTCTCTCTCTCTCTCTCTCTCAGGCTGTTTGTTTGATGGAGGCCTTTGCTTGAGTGAGCAGGTCTGTTGGGATGGTGAGTATGCATGCATTAGATGTTTCAGTGTTTTCTTGGGGATGTGATTTATTCACATTATTCATGTTTGTCAACAACAACAACACTGTAATTTTATTCTCTAATCCTTGCCCCAACTCTCAGTTTTAGTAGTAAACTATTCTACATTTTTGTTGTGTTTTTGTCCCCTTATTATGTCTGTATGATTTTACTTTATCATGAATTAAACACACAAACCGGCTCATGATTCTGCACAATATCCAGGTCATTATTAGGTTTAAGCTACTTTGTGACACTGACTATGTTAAGAAGTTTGTACAGAAAGGTCATATCTTTTTGAGTCTTATCTCTTCCAATTAACCAAGTGTGGGGATGATTCTCTAGTGTATCTGACTGACCCCATAGAGGCTTTTTCTTGTGCAGTCCTCACTGCACAAGTTTTCACAAAACCTTTGCACAGGACTGTACCAAAGACTAAGACTAAGACTAAGACTAAGAAATTCTAAAACATGTAAATATTTCAAAGATTTTACTTGTCATGTATGTTAGTGTAAGCATGAGAAAACGCAAACTAAAAGCATTTTAGACATGTTATCTTAGACGTTCTCGACACCATTGTATAAGTAAATGACCTTTCATTTATGATTTCTATTAGCTTAACATTAATGGGTGGCTCTAAAGTGTTGTACATCAAATAGGAAGATATATATAGATGCATATTTGTGTATATGCATGTATTTCATCATGTCACAAAAATGTTTTTCAAAGGCTTTTTTTGCCACTTTGTGTGAACCATATGAACTGAGAAATAAATGATGTATTTAAAAAATTTAACATTTATGTGCTACATCAAATTCTTTCATCAAGCTCAATTTTTCATGTCATGGAACCTTTAATATAAATGATCTCATCCTATTCCCGTGGTCCGTTTTTTTCCCTTGAACTTGAAGCACTCACATGAGCTGAATCATGATTTCTTTTCCTTGTAGTATTCTATATTATTAAAATAAAATTGGAGGTGTCTGTACTTTGCACACTCGATTTTATGAGAAATGCCTCTGTAAACACTGCCTATATAAACACTGCCCTTAAACATCACCTGTTCTTCTCCAGTTACAAAGATCTTACACTGTCTCCATGGCAACCATGACATCACTGAGGCAACCATAATGTCTCTTATTATAGTTTCATAGTTTTTTGTAAAGTGAGAGACAGATGAGGGAGGAAAGGAAAAAAGTATGAATGATTGACGAAGACTTAGTGTATGCATTAATCACACGCATTTATCAAACACATGCTCACCTGTTGCCTGAGTGATCTATCTGCCTTAAAGGTCTATTGCATAGGTGTACAATTACAGACTGTCGGCCATCTGTTGTCATGCAACCTCTACCCCATTCATAAATGATTTTCTGACCTTAGAACTGCTCTTAGCTGAGTGTTTATATCTGCACAGTATCAGTTAGCTCTTTCTTATCTTTGCCTTGTTTTATTAAGCAAATACATATTGTCACAACAATATCTTGCAGTATTGAAGAAAAAATTAATAAGTTAATATACTGTTGTATGCAAAAAATTTTTCATGCAAAAATTCTTCAGAATGAGAACACTTAAATGTGGTATATTGTTTCCATTTTTGTGCATCCTTGATTTTTTATTGCTGATATAACACACTGAAGAATAAACAACGGGCAACACTTTACTAATGGCCAGTATTTCTAAGGCTTCATGATCTACATAAATTTTTCATTACAAATGACATAAACCTACATAAACATTTATAAAGGCTGATTCCAATAAGCGTCAGTTTTTCAAAGGTGAAAGAGCAAAATTGAATAATATTGAAAAAAGCCTTTATAAATGCCTATGTAGGTTTGTGTCACTTTACATGAAAGGCTTTATTTTTATCCAGTATATTAAATTTTGCTGCACAGTAGTGCAGTGGTTAATGCTGTCACCTCACAGCAAAAGGGGTCCTGGGTTTGATCCCTGGGTGGGTTTCCCCCTGGTGCTCTGGTTTCCTCCCAGCATCCAAAGGCAACATGTTGATTGGATACTCTAAATTGCTCATAGGTGTGAGTGTGTGAATCCTTGTCTGTCTGTGTGTTGCCCTGGGATGGGTTGGCCTCCTGTCCTGGGTGTTCCCAGCCCTGGGCCCATAGTCGGCTGGGATTTTAAATATATTAACTTAAATAGGATATTAAATTCAGTGTATAAGTATATTCTATATGAAATTAACAAAACATGTAATTTGACCAGGGTGCCCAAACATTTGTATATGACAACATAAAGATTTTATTCACAGAATTTCTGGAACATTTAGAACAATTTTGTCTGTTCACCATTAAATGCTTACACAGTGTAAAGTGCAGCTGCTATTATGCTGTTGTGTTCAGTGTGGCCTGTCAACCAAACATATCCAGCTGAAAGCACTTTTGTGGTCATAAACTGACCATTTATGAAGGGCAAGAGAGTGAGTTGTTCATGAGACCAGTTGTGTATCACCAAATAAGCTATAGCCCCTAACTATACACCAGCGAGGTGGGTAGGGCTAGATGGTAGGTGTCTGTAATAAAGTGGACAGTAAGTGGACATTGCATTTATTTGTGCACTCATTTGCATGTGACCTCGCATGCTGTTTCTCTACATTCCAGATGAGCTGTTTGGGCAATGCCTCACACAGCAGGAAGGGAGATTTCGCTACAGGGTGACTGCAGCCTTACTGGACAGACTGCAGTCTTTGCTACAGATGCTCATGAAGGAAGGTCAGCCATACACACATACACTTTTACACTGAATGTTCTGACATAATGGCTCCCTTTAGTACTGACTTACTGCAAAGGCTCTTTTACCTCTTTTAACTACAAACCCTTTTCCCTGGAAAGTTAGTATAGTTTCCAAAATGCAATAAAAACACAAATCTGTGATATGTACCTGAACTGTTTAACTGACAAAAGTACAAAGAAATTTTTTAATAGTTTTTCTGACCAAAGTAATTGTATTTTGTAAATATATACAAATTTAGAATTTGATTACTGCAGAACACGCAACATAAGTTGAGAGAGAGTTAAAATAAGATAGCAAAGTGCACAGAATATTCAGTTCTCTGTGCCAAAGATGAAAATGACCATCTAGTGCACAAAGCAAGGGTGAGTTGCATGTATGTGAAAGTACCACTGATGACGAGGTGTTAATTATGATTTTAGAGAGACATATGTTGCAAAGGTGACGTCTCTTTCTCTGACGTCCATGCTTATTTTAGTAAGACAATTCTGCACAGGCTACAACAGCTTGCCTTCATAGACACAGAGTGTATGTGCTTGACTGGCCTGCTGCCAGTCCAGACCTATTTCCTATTGAAAATCTATGGCACATCATGAAGAGGGGATTTAGACAATGACAACCACAGACTGCTGAGCAACTGAAGTCTTATATCAAATCAAGAATGGACAGGATTTCAGAGTTAGTATCCTCAGGTCCAAAATGATTAAAAATGTAATTAAAAGGAAAGGTGATGTAACACAATGGTAAGAACAATTTGTTCCAAAATGTGTTGAGTGTTGCTGCCATTAAATTTGTGCATATTTAGAAAATATAGTTGTCAAATTATTGAAAATCTTGTTTTGTACTTTTGTCAGTTAAATAAAGGTTTAGGTGAATTAACATATAAAAGAATTTTTTATTTTATTGCATTTTTGAAAATACTCCAACTTTTCAAGAAACTGGGTTTGTGTTTGTTGCTGCAGAAACATGACCATGACACTTGACCACCTAATATAAAATAGTGTCTATACACCAGGTGTTTTCTCTCTTGGCCAACAGCTTTTGTATGATGATTTTTGCAGGACTGAGCTGGCAGGATGATGTTACCCAATCTGTTATCAACAAGGAACTCAGCAAAGTTGCAAAGATACCGCTGCCTTCTGCTCCCAAGAGTGCTCCCTCTTTAGAGTAAGAGACCTAAACAGAAAGAAACTGGTTTATTTTCATATGTTAAAGTCTTGCACATTAAAGGGCCCATGCTTTACATTTTCTTCCTTTTTTGTTTTCCCTTTGGTCCACTTATGAAGTTTGAGGTTACATAGAAAAAAACAGCCATAATTAATTTTAGCACAGCTATTTTCCAACCTCCCTTTATCCCTTAGAATTAAACAGAATGTTATTGTGCCTCATTTAAAAGCAGTCCAGGCTGAAAAACTTAGGATTAATAGGCATGGTTGGATAGATGGATACATGTAAATACACTGGGCCTAATTCAAAACCCATTCAAAGTCTCTTTTAAAAAAACCACTTAAAGATTTTTCACAAAGATTCTGACATTCATCAGTGTTTTCTATTTGGGATTTGTTAAGAACAGAATCTGCTTATGCTTAAGAGCACATGCACTTTTGAGAGCATGTTTGTACAAAATAATTGATTATTGCTTTTTTTATAATACTATAGCAGTTTAATTAAAATAATATTTGTATCATTTTTTTTATATTTAACAATTATTTTCATTATTTTATGATGTATTATGGTCTTTTAAAAAGAATAAACACTACACTAATACTTAAGTTCACATCAGTGATGTTAATGCACCCAAGCATATTTACTGCTGCTTCAACATGTTGCAGATTGTGTCCTGAGGAAAGAATATATGTTTCACTAATGCAAATAAGCACTTATACTATAATATATACTGTAATACTTTTTAAACACATGGACATGTTAAAGAAGGGAACACTTATTCACAAAAAAACACCCACCTTTAAGTTTTACACACTGGTGTTTAGTACATGACAATGGGATTTATCACTATTAGAACACAAGTGTGAACAATACTGTAGTTTAAGAACACGTCATGAATCTGACAAAGACTTTTCTTAGGCCAAAGAACAAATTTAAGAAAAAGCTTGAAAAAATATTTGGTAAATGAGGCCCATTGTTTTATCATCATCATATAAACAACTCAAAACCTTTGCACAAAATTTAGATATGAACTATGAATATGATTTTAAACATGGCCACCCACTAGTTAAGTCTAACTCTATCACGCAATAGATATTATATAATGTGGTGCTCAGCAGCCTTGTAACAATAGAAGCACAGCACAGTCAGTCAAGTTCTACGTGGAGCAGAAGAAAAAGACGCAAAAAGTAAAGTAACAAGCCAAACAACAGGGTGGACCACTCCCAATGTTACAGCTATTCCTTTTTCATTTACCCATCTCCTGCAATTATTTGTTCTGCTGCCTCTTATCCTGATGGAAAAAGCTGTCCTTAGCCAGTAATGCAAGCTCCCACCTCTGAAGAGAACAGGGTGGTCCTCAGTGCCCCTACACTTCGCTACACAACATTGATGCACATGGTAAATTATTTATACTCCCTATCTAGGGATTCATTGAACAAATTTTTAAATATGACTTTTTTTCTATTAACAGAAATATTCAACATTTTACACCCTAATCTGTATCTGCCACATCTTTAGAATCTGGGTAATTACTGCAGAAAGTAATTTCGCGACATTTGCCTGTGGTTAATAAAAGCAGGGAAAACCTATTAACTTGAGGTGGGGAATTTTATAAAATGTGAAAGAAACAAGAACGTGTGATTTATTAAGTCTTTTAAGCTTTTGTTTAAGTGATAAAAGTTCAAAGTAAAGATTTCCAGTGTTTCCAATGGACCGTTTGGACTGTTATCAGCAAAAGGTGCACAAAGCAACATCTGTCATAGTATGAGAGGTAGGGGGGCACTCCATGATTATTTTAGCAAGACAATACCAGGCCTCATTCTGGTTGCCTTACAAGAGCATGGCTTCATAGTGCATGTGCTTGACTAGCCTGCCAGAAGTACAGATCTGTCTCCTATTGAAAATGTATGGAGCTTCACGAAGAGGAGAATCAGACACTGGCCACCACAAAATATGGCGTGCTTTCTATCACACGAATGGGAAAAAAATTTAACTTAAACCCCGCCTTAGGCCCGCAGTCAGCTGGGATTGGCTCCAGCTTCCCCGTGACCCGGAAACGGAAGAAGCGGTTGGAAAATGGATGGATGGATGGAGAACTGCAACAGTTAGTCTCTTCAGTTTTCAAACGATTAAACAGTGTGGTTACGAGGAAAGGCATTGTAACAAAGTGGTAAACGCACCTCGGACCGAAATTACTTTGAGTATGTTGCAGGCATCAAATTCTAAAAATGTTTATATTTACAAAATACATTCAAATTGATCAGTAAAAACACTAGAGTTTTTAACAAATCAAACATTCTGTGGGCAGTGGTGGCCTAGTGGTTAGGACGCTGCCGTTGAGACCTGAAGGTTGCAGTTCGAGTCCTGGCCTGTGCACTACTGAGGTACCCTTGAGCAAGGTACCGTCCAACTACACTGCTCCCCGGGCGCTGTTGATAGCTGCTCGATGTGTGATGGGTTAAATGCAGAGGTTGCATTTTGTTGTGGTGCTTGAGTGTGTTCAGAATGACAAATAGTCACTTTCATTCTTGGTTTTATTGTATTTTATGAAAAATCCCAATAGAAACCAATGGGCAAAGACTTCTATTATAAACAGTTTTTAAGATAACAGGTATAGGTTTGTTTTCTGACAACAAGAAAATATCTGTGGTGATTACAGAAAGTGTGGTACATTTATTTTAGTAAAAGAAATATGGGATATTATTTCCCTCAAATTAAACTGATTTAATTTATAGTAATTTGAGGAAGTTATTGCAAACTGACAGAAAACTTTTAATAAAGCAGTCCAAGCACAACCTACTCACCCATGAAAAGAAAGTGTTAATTACCAATTACTTATTACCGTACCAGTTATCTTGTTTCTTCTCTCCCCCACCTTTCTCACTTTTTTTTCTCCCCATACAGGTCAGATGGAGAGCCACCAGACCAGCTCAACTCCAAACAGCATTACATGGACTACATGATTGTTGATCCTCCTCAGTCCTCCCTCCGCATGCAAAGCCTGGAACCTTACAGGCCTACTTACCAAAAGGTCAGCATTCTGAGAGCCTTATGTGGGCTCGTACCTCAACTTCTCCCTCATCACTAAATAATGTAAATATTACTCTTCTAATAACTACTGAATAATTCAGCGTAGTTAACAGAGGTGTGTAGAGTAACCTAAAGTAACATCCATGTAAAAGTTATGTTACAAAATAATGCCTCGGGTAGAAGTAAAACAAGTCTAGCGAAATGATTTAAACTGGAGTAAAGAAGGTCAAAAGATATCAAGTACTGAGTTCTCAGTACTAAATGCCACTGTGCCACTAGCCCCCTTGTCTCACTCAATATTTGTCCCTCTGCCATCCACTAAAATCTTGTCCATTGTGCTGGCTTTCTCTGCTACCTCTGAATTTCATGAATTCCATGACATTACAGATAACTCACTAAAGGGCACTGGATGGCTGTGATGTGTGATTGGTTGGCATGTGTATTAAATTTGTTTAAAAAATGTTTACCATCTACTATTTTCTTAGATATGGCCAAAGCAGATTTTACAAATTAGCAAAATTAAAAAATGAAGAGTCATATCTCAAATTCTTAGAGGTACAAGATTTTTCTGTGATTACTTTTTGAGAACCAGAGCTTTCAGTCTGAGAACCACTGTACTTCACCGTTTTAGCACAACAAGTATCTGTCAGCATAGATAGTGGTTGTACCGCAAAAAGATCACAAAAAAGAACTGGGAATGAAATGTGAATGTGGCTGATGTAGAACTGAGCAAACAGTACATTATTTTCCTCACAGTTTTATTTGCGTCAGAGTATTTATAGTTCACAATAATTAATGACATAACTATAAGTGACAAATTAATAATTAGTAGTTGATAATACCTGGTAGTTACTTAAGTCTTAAGGTTAGCCAGTGAATTAAAAGCCTAACATTTATGGGCTTACCCAAAGTTATTTGTGTCCTCCCTCCACACAGTACGGTTACCAAGACGAAGAAGAACGCTCTCTGAACCTGGTGCAGGGGGACATGTACCCCGCATCCTCCCCCCACTCCAGGGGGTCTGCACCACAACCTCATCCTCTGGATAAGGACACACAACTGCTTCAAGATGTAATGTCTCTCCTCCTCTCTTCATCTGCACAACCCACCTCTCGCCACAGGGTGGCCACACCTCTCTCCACATCGCCTTTCTTCCAGGGTCTGGACTTTCCACTGGACTACAGCAAGGACTACGTTTCCCAAGACGTGGAGGTTAGCAGTCAGCAAGAGAAGAAGAAGACCCCTGAAGAGTATGGAAGGTTTGATGGTGAGTGTGAATGTGAGTAGAAATGTGTCAACGCTGGGAAGACAAGTTACATCAGAATTTCCAGATTATTGTCCTGGAGTTACTCAGTCCTCATGTTGTAGTAGTATTTTCACTGCTTTAATGCACCAACCTAAGCTCAATTCGGGCTTATAACATCATGGATTTTGAAGACATTTTTAGGACAAACTCTTTTTAAAAAAATGTATGTGTCATAATTAGCTTTTCTGAGGTTTGCAAAGAAGTTGGAAGAATCAAAATGCACCCACAAAATGCTAGTGGCACATTTAAAAATATATAAAATATGATGTGTTTTTTTTTTATTTAGTGTCTTCAAAGAAACAATCCATCCATCCATTTTCTAAACAGTTACTTCCATTTCAGTTTATGGGGAAGCTGGAGCCAATCCCAGCTTACTACAGAGCGAAGGCGGGGTAAACCCAGGACAGAGGGCCAACCCATCGCAGTCAAAGGAATTATGAAAAAACAAATGAATAGATAGATAGATAGATAGATAGATAGATAGATAGATAGATAGATAGATAGATAGATAGATAGATAGATA
>JBBPDA010000105.1:4777316-4789735 GCA_037974385.1 Arnoldichthys spilopterus
TAGATAGATAGACAGATAGATAGATAGATAGATAGATAGATAGATAGATAGATAGATAGATAGATAGATAGATAGATCTGGCCAGATTTTCATGAGGTTTTTAAAATAAAAGAGGATTTGTATCATTTTAAAAGATTGATCTGTGAACTCATTCAACCTAGGAAAACATTTTAAGGTGTGTTGTTTAATTCCAGTAAATATTTTAAACAAACCTATTTGTGCTTGTAGTTACTGGGGCTGGTCAAATTATTATTTATGGATTTGTATGGACTAACATTTTTTGTAGGTGGCTGTGATGTACATGTTTACCAGAGCAAAAATTAGAACTACTAAACTCCTTAACTTGGAAATTGTGAGCAATATGTGTGGGAATGTGTGACGAATCTTGTGACAGAGGCAGATCACAACTGCCGCTGTTAACACAGCATTATTATGTTACAGAGTTATTGTTACTGACTAAAGTCCTTTCAGAAATTACTATTTTAATCAAAAACAAAAAACACAGTAATAATAGTAACGTCACTGCAAAGGCAATGATTTGGGACCCAGTCCCAAAATGGGAGCTCAAGCTGTGACAAGGCCCATCCAGCCGTTTCAAACTTTAGGCTTGTGTAACCGAAGTAAAATGAACCTAGTCTACAACATTGTGACATGTCTATCCTAAATGAAAGAAGCGCTTTAGAAAATGGATGGATGAATGGATGGAAAATAATAATTGTATTAAAAAAGAAAATGACTATGGCTGTCTTTTAGATGATACAACAGTGTTTCTGTAGGCTTTGGGCAAAGTCTTTTTATTCTACAGGTTCTACAAGCAAGTTCAGTAGGTTTGTTTCATTAGCTTCTCTAAATGCATTGTGGGAATGGTACAACAATACGTGCAGGTTTTTTTTAAAGCAAGTAACCAAGTACTTTAACTTAGGAAAAATCTGACTGAACAACTTCCCTTGTAGTGGAGTAATATTTGCTGAGGAGTACCTATACTTTGAGTCAAGTTTTGGAGTTGTGTACGTTGTCCACGTCTGCTAACACTCCATAACATACTGTTATCTGTAAGCTCGACACTGTAAGTAGCGCACATAACTAAAAACAGTAGTAGCAGGCATCTTTAAACTTAAGTCAGTACTGTGTGTGTACATGTATTTAAACCTTTGTGAGAACCTAATGTTCTCTTAATGATAGGAATACAGGAAAATCTGTCAAAGTGGGGACACTCTGGTGGTCCTCACAAAGACTGTGCTGTTTTATCTAATAATAATTAGTTTTTTTTTTTGTAGTAAAAACTAAAAGAGCAGTAAGGTTGCCCTTTGTTTACTTAGGATAAGGTTAGGTTTAGGGGTTGGTGTAGTATTACTGAAACTTACAGTATAACAACATGTAGTCAGTGGAATGTATAACCAAAGACAGCAATATCAATCTGTGTCTGTGATTTTGTGTGTACTTGAATATTTGTGTACAGCTGACCATCTCAATGCTTCTATTAATTCCCCCCTCTGAATCTTTGACTTGCTGATTTATGTGTGCAGACCAAACTCAGCAGAGTCTGAATGAGCTGTTACTGCAGCATGGCTTTGACCTAGCTCATTTGAACCCTAGAGAGATGGAGCGCCTCTTCACTGTGCTGGACCTCCTGCAGAATGAGCCTCCAATCACACACAATCAGGGTGAAAAAACAGAATCTAGTTCATCACACCAACATAGCTCATTATAGCATAAACCAAGTGTAAATAGCTCAGTAAACCCAGTTCACTGTACGATCATTGTTTTGCATGCTTAATTCTGAAGAACGGTAGTTTTACAGTTTCTTAAGATCTTAATTGGGAGTAAATATTCTGGTTAGTAACATTTTGTTCTTTCCTTTGCTGTAGATCATGCTGATTCTACTGCCCCACAAAACCCGGTAAGCCTATTTATCCAAATACTATGTTAGACTAGTGCTACTTACTGATGCTGATGTACTTGTCAGCTCATTGCTATTGCATTGTATGACCAGCAGATGGCAGTGTATGCACTGACTGCAGGAAATGGCTGCCCACCAGTGTTTTGCTTCCAAACCAACAAACTGAATGTGAGTTTGACTGAGCAGATTTATCATATGTTGCCTTTTAATAGATGAAAATCACAGAAGGAAAGATGACACATGCGGTGGGAAAACCTCCAGAACCAGCCATCTCTTCCTTTTCCTCCTCTTCTACTCCTGAGGGCACCCTGCAGAATAATGATATAACAGAGGGGGCCAGTGTACCAGGCCCCCCAGCCCCACTAAAACAGGAGAAGGGGTGGAAGGGAGAGGAAAAAGTGTGGAAGGGAGTCCCCAGTGCATCAGCAGCAGAGAATCAAACCAAATATAAAGAGGAGTATGGATACATCATTACAAACCAGAGGTACAACCATTACCACACGCATGTTGAACCAAATGTTCATCTTTGGTGACATTTGTGAGTCTGTTTCAAGAAAAATCAATGAATGTTTTGTGTCCATTTGTTGTTTGTCCTTGAAAATCACAAACTGTGTATGAACCAAGATAGTTCTGTGCATCAAAACACTACACATGAGCTATTGGGCAGCGAGGTGGACTGCCTATCTGTGTTTGTATTTTGTGGAGTCTGTCTATCTGTGCGTGTGTGGTATGTGAATGTGTGTGTCTCTCTGCAGTCCCCTCTCTCTGTTTGATGGGGTTCGTCTGCTGGAGACCCTGGCTAAGAGGATCCACCTCACCACTGGCTCATTCGTCAATATCAGGTAGGCCCAGAGACAGGGCAAAGAGTTCCGGCCTTTAGCTCAGGACAGTTTAAACCTGTGCTCTGCTATTTTCTACAAAGACCCAGCTAAAAGGAAAACTGCAGCATTTGTTACCCTAACATCTGCCGCCACATCTGTCTATTCAACAGTCATTTAAAAAAAAGTGTTTCCCATAGACTTACAAGACATTGGGCAGTTGTTGAACATTAACCCACCAAACTTGTATCTTTGTACTTTCATGAATTCTCCAAAGGTATTTGTTTTAAACAGTACATCTGCTCTTTTAGGGAAATACTGTGGTCATTTTTTTTGGAGTCCTGTCTGATTGCACATAACCTCATGAAATTGACCAGAATTGCCTTTTTATTAACTAGCTCCAGTGTTTAAAAGCTGGATACAACTTCATAACACTTTTGCTAAGATTTTATGAAGACGTAGACTGATGTATCAAGGTTGTTATTTCTAATTTGCATTATATAGTTCTTTATTCAAAGAACTCAGCTATTGCCCAATGACTTTTATTATACTTGCAAGAGGTTTCTGCTCAGTGGGTTTTCTGTTCTTTTCAATCACATCAAAATATAGATGCAACACAATTACTTTGACAAGTATTCCTTTAAGCCTTAATTAAGAACCAGTATGCCTAATGCTGCATTTACATTACAGTGAACTATCAATGCTTACAGCAGTAACTGTTGGCTGCCTTATTAGACATGTTTGTGAGTAGTAAAAGTATGCAGAGTTCTGAGGTAAGGCTGTACTCCAATGACATGTACGTGAAAAAAGCCTAATACTGGTTAACAATGTCATTCAGTGTATAAGCTAACTTCTCCATGTAAAATTATTCACCAACTCTAATTTTAATGTGTAGCCTCTTAATGCAGCACACTGCATAACATTTCAACAATCTGACTGACTGCTCCCCCAAAAATTTGCTTCTCATTTGCAAGTGGAGAAAATGTAAACCTGTTAAATAAACCTACTCTACACCTCTTTTTCTCTGCTGATGCTCCCACAACTTTCAGCACAACTGTCTTTATAGACATCAGTGGGGGCAAATCTTGCAATGCTGTAATGTAAATGCAGTGAAAATTTGAGACCTTACACGTAGGGGTTCAATTTGAAACAATTAACACTTATCATGTGAAAGAGCACTGCAGTCCCCTTTACTGCATGATTCAGCATAATCCTTCTAACGATGACCCCCGGACCCTTTTTGTATCCCAAGCCCAAATTGTGGTGAGGTGGAGCTCTAACCCAGGGACCCCAGCATGGTAGAGAACCATGGGGGGAGAAGGAATAAATGACATGAATCAACCTCAACTATGGGGTGCCCCGACCCCTTGACCCTCCCCAACCCAGTTGCTCAACCTCTTCCCTACCATCCCTTCATGCTTCACAGCCTGTGCTTGTTTGGCTGTGTGACCGTAACTTCTGTTCACAGCGTGGTAGGTCCGGCTCTCACGTTCCGAGTTCGCCCAAACAGCCAGAACCTGACTGCTGCTGAAGTGGCAGACAAGGCTGGTAAGTGTCGGGGAGGCCTTGGTGCTTTTTGACATTGTTCACTGATGCAACGTTTACATGTACAGCCTAGATAATTCACACAAAAGGTCATAACTAAAAACTGCTGCTTTGTGAATCCTGCATAATATTTTTCTTATGACCATAAGTGGGCAGTAACTACATTGTTGCATATAGGCCAACTTAAAAAAATTATGGATTTGTACTAGGGCTGCACAATATATAGTGTGTATGTTGTTATTGCAACATTGGTCTCAATATTGACATCCCAGAAGGCTGCAATATGCAAATAAGCCTCTAACCAATCACAGAACTTCTTAGAACTTTCATGTGACATGGGTGGTGCTAAACTGCTATAGGTGAAAAAGGAGATGTATGTAAATGTGTGTTTTGTGACCTCACAAAAATGAAGGTAGAAAATGAACTCTTTTTTAAGCTTAGTTACCATATGTAGACTGTATAAATAGGGGAATGAACACACACTGCGAAGCTTTAACAAAACACACTTCAAGCCTTTTTAATAAAAGAAATGTGATATGGGCCCTTCAGTATATTCAAAAACACCACAATATTTAGTGGTATAATCGCAATACTGGTATTTTGTCCATATCGTGCAGCCCTAATATGTAATTTTCTAGTGTTTTTTACAGATTACTCATGTTTTTGCTACAGAATCTCTTTACTCTTTCACAGTTAGAACCTAATTGCTTGTGTGTGTTCAATTTTTTTCTATTGTTGACAGACCCTGGATTTTATTATTTTTATCAGCCTTCCCAAAAGCATACAACAATTAGAACAGGGCCTAACAAAGCTTTGGTTTTAGCTGTTAGGCTTTGCTTCCACTTTAAGTTGCTAGTTTTGCTCCTACCTGAGTCATTATGTCACTCAGATAAGCTGGTTTTAGGCCACCCTTCCCACCTCTGGTAATGACACAGCAGAGATTTTCTCATTCCTGTGTTTTGTTTTCCGAGCAGTGGCTGAGAAGAACTTTCTCGAATCAGAGACTGGCCTGAACGTGCTGCAGGCAGGAGTCGGAGAGGTGAGTCTGTAAGGGAAAAGCAGGTTTAGCCACACACGCTAGCCCTGTTTTCGTCCATTTTGTGTGTGTAATATTCCCCACCAGAAACGAAGGCACGGGGGGATTGGGGGGCACATACCGTACGCGTCCTTGTCTGAATAACTGGTAAACAAGCCTCGTTTGCTTCACTGCTTCTCGTTGGATTTCTCTCTCTCGTTTTCTGTCACTCAAAAGCTTGACAAGAGCTTTTTTCTCTCAAGGGCCATTCACGCCTCCTCCTCGACCACCACCACCACCACCCGCCGCCGCCTCCCTCGTCACCGTTCGCTCTGTTGCCATGACAACTACTTCATAAGTGTCAAACTGTCAGGCGCGCGCGGTATTCGTGTGCGCGCTCCCGAGACCCGTCTCTCTCTATCTCTCTCTCTCGCTCACTCTCTTCCTCCCTCCTTCCCACTCTCTCTCTCTGCGAAACGGTCACTATTTGCCGACACGCCACCACCTCAGTAACTTCGACTTGCTAAAAAGTTTTCGCCCCCCTCAAAAAACACGTAACTCCGCGGCAGAACGGCGACGACCTCGACAGGCCGGTCTTCAGCGGGTCTGCGCGTGTTGCGGAGGTGAGTTAAGCCGACACGCTCGATGCCATTATTCGCCTGTGTACCGCGTGAAAGCGTTTTGCTGCGGTCCAGGTGTCGGGAATTAAATAAACCCGATTTGGCTGCGGGGGGTTTGTGTAAAACCGTAAACTGTTATCGCTCCGCGACTTTACACGCGCTCTTCTGTACACGTTCAGTCATAACCTGCAATGGAAATCATCACTTTCATTGGGTTTGGTGCTTCCAGATGTTTTGCTATAGCTATAGGCTATGCTAACTGCCTAAATGAGCAAACACAGCAGTTAAATGCTTTTAAGTTATTAACGAGGAGTAATAAAAATAATAATAATAATTTAAATGGATCTTTTACTTATTTTTTTTTACTGTTTTTACGATGATCGTAAAACTATTTTCTGACCCTAGTCATATTAAATTAAAGTAATACCATCACTAATATTTCTGTTCATCTTATTAAGGTGGTTCTGCTGTTTTTGTTTGCAGCTTTGTAATAAGTATAAATAAATGACATGTATACACTTACAAAGACACTTATTTACATAAAATTCTATTAAAATAAATAAAAAAGAAAAAGAAACCCCTAGAGGAGCATAAGGGAATCCTGTGGCCCAGTGCACTCCACTCAACTCCCTGCAATCTCCTCACAGACAGTGATGTCAGGTGAGGCGGTTGCTGTGGCGACAAGGTCAGTGCAGTTGGCCCAGATGCGATGATGTAATCCCCCGACTCCTGTGTGGTCTGCATCATACCAGTAGAGAAGGGAGCAAGAGAGAGTAGGAAGAAAGGAAGGAATGGTAGCATATGTATTTGTGCGGGACTGAGGATTCAGGAATGACCTCAGGTCTGTGAATGATCAGCCCACACAGCAGCCTGCGCAACTGTAGAGCTGAGCTGCAGAACAGGCCGCTTTGCTTCGTTCTCTTCGTACTCTGCCCCTCTTCCCGTTTCATTCGTCCCATTTTTTTTTACTCTCTCTTTTTTTGTCACTTTTGATGGCCAAAGGGCTTACATCAGGCATTCTGTTGTTACCATGGCAACTGCTGCCCCCACTGAGACGCATGGTAACCCAGACAACAGGGTGGGAGGTGCAATCTCCTTTTGAGATACTCATTCTGTCCTGTGTGTGTGTGTGTGTGTGTGCGCGCACACACTCACACCACACCTCCTGTTCCCGCTCTCTCCCTCTCCTCTAATTCCATTTCATTTTAAAAAGCTCTAACAGAATGGACTTGCCTGGGTGGTCTCTTCAGAGAGAAAAGACTCAGCTCACGCCACCAATGAAAACGAGGCGGAGGGATATCTGCCGGTTACTGCGGCCGTTAGGTTCGATTGTGAATTAGTTCCTCTTTTCACAAAACGCAGAGCAGATCAGAAGGTTGTGAGCGCAACGGTGAGCCTAAATTCAGAGCAGAATTTGCTGCATCTAATGCTGGTTCATCAATGGATGTTAAATTCTGCATTACTAAGAGTTTTCTCTTTGTTTGTCAACTTCTCTCTTTTCTCTCTACAGAAAAATGAAGCCCTGCCAGTTGCGACTCGTGTACAAGACAACACGCGATGGGTGTTCCTCACCTTTGTGGGTGTGGCATGCGTAGGTGGGCTATTAGTCGGTTCGTTGACTATTGCCTGCCTGCGCAGCCATGCCCGCCAACTGGCCGCTGGAAAGCTGGGCCTGGGACCGGAGGCAGGAAGCGACACGCATTATGCATATCAGGTAGGAGGACAAATTCAAATTCACCATTTTACAGTAGAACCCGATACTTTCATTTATCTAGTGAGCATCTGAACTGCTCCTAAAACCCTTTAAAAACCAAAGTATATGGGTATATAGCATATATTCTCTTATTGTATCAATTAGTGTCTAATAATAAGTAGCCAATATATTCTAAGACAGTAAATCAGCTGTTTCAGGCTATTTTTCTCTGCCCCACCCTCAGGACCTCTGTCGGCAGCACATGGCTGCTAAGTCCTCTTCAGCCAAGCACGAAGGAGGAGCAGGGGCCACAGGTGGGGGAGGCACAGGGGGAGGCTCAGGAGGAGGAGCGGGAACGGATACGTCGCGGGTCAGCAGCGTGTCGTCTCAGTTCAGTGATGCCGCTCAGCCCAGCCCCAGCTCTCACAGCAGCACCCCCTCCTGGTGCGAGGAGCCAGCGCAGTCCAACATGGACATCTCCACCGGACACATGATACTGGTACATACAGAAAATGTGTTCAATCTAGTCTAGAGTATCATCTATATGGTATTGTGGTACGGGTATCACACAAAGTTTAGTTAATTGCAACGTACATTACATTGCAAGACTCTTAGATGAGAACATAATGTCAAGCAATTTTTCTGGGTTGTCGTTTAAAAACAAAACATTTTTACAGGGTTTTTGCACAGTTCTGTGTGTAATGTGCTGGGGGCTTTAGATTATTTATAAAGAGTGATATAGAAATGTATAAAAATAAATACAAAGTCTACAATGTGTTTTTTTAAAGGTTAACAGGTTAATAATTTTAGGGAAAAAGTGGCCCATTCAAGCTACAAGCTACATCAGGTTTACAGAGTATTGCAGTGTGCAAAAGGAATGTGTTTGTTAAGTTTATTAACGTGAACTGAAATATCTGTTAGTGTCATAAACATGAAAAATATTGTAATATTGAGTTTTAGGTATTTATCGGCACTACCCAGCAGAATGTAGTATGATAAGACTCTCCTTCTGTGCGTGTGTCTGTGTGTGTGTGTGTAGGCATATATGGAAGACCATGTGAAGAATAAGGACCGCTTGATGAAGGAGTGGGAGGCATTGTGCTCCTACCAGGCAGAACCCAGCACCGTGTCTGTTGCTCAGAACGAAAGCAACGTCAAGAAGAACCGCTGCCCGGATGCTGTGCCGTGTGAGCTTTTTAAAGCTGAATCTCTAAAATTAGTCACAGTCAACTTCCTTTATTTGCCCTCCTCTTTCATACGTCAGCATGAGTGTGGGTGTGTGTTTTAATTGTGACTATAATATGTGAGTGAAGCCCAACAGACAGCTGCTGATATTGTTTTCTTCACTCTGCTCCCTCACCAGCTTGTTAATTGTGTGTAATTCCGCGCTGTGTTTTATAGACGATCACTCCCGTGTGAAACTGAAGGCTGAGATTAACCCCTCAAGGACTGACTATATCAACGCCAGCACCATAGTAAGTGGAAGCAACAGTGCTGTTTGTGCCTGGCTTCAGATTTAGATCACTGCAGGAAAGAAACATTGTACATTACCCCTTAAACTATCAAGGTCGGTTTCCCAGGGATTAAGACAATTACTGGACTAAATGTTCTTTTCTCCATTTAAAATGTTCTTAAGTGCAAGACCCTTAAAGGTCTTAAATAGCTTCCCAGTCTCATTACAACACAACATATTGACGCTTAAGGCAAAAATGTTGTGTATTTTTAATGTAAGTTAATGGAGGAACATTTTATAGAGCATTTTAGAATGTAAAGGTTGTGTTGAACAACAAAAATGGACAGTGACAATATATGTTTTGTAGTTGCTGAATGTATATAGTAAATGACTTTGGGGTCTGAAGATTAATAACTGAATAAATGGTAATAATTATTATATATAAATTTACAATTATATATTACATCCTAAATTGCACTTTAAGGCAATAAATGACATTTACATTTGATTTAGATTCCCTATCCACAGGTTTGAGTCGGCACTTCTGATTTTCGTTTTCAGGAAAGTCAGGAAAAAAATTTGACAAAATTCTAAGCAGATTTTTTTCTTTCTACAAAACAGGACTTTCATACACAATTACTTTCTATCCAATCATAATATTGGGTCACATCTGCTTCCAGATGTGTCAAAATAAAATTTCTCCACTTGTTTTGTTGAGCTACTACGTAGTGAAGAATAATTATCATGCCATGGTTTTGTGATTGCTTGCTCTACTCTAAAGGGCAAACTCCTGTCTCAGTCTGTAGCCGAATCTCTGCAACTGGTAGCAGCTGTAAGTAAATGTGAAAATGTCACTGGCGCCTCTCTGGCTTATCTAATGGCGCACCTTGCTCTTCTCCTGCCATCTCACAGCAGAATTTTTCCTGCCCAACACCCCCTCTACACCTCCCCCTTGGTTGTCAAGGTGACAAAATCCATTTATTCCGCAGTGATGTGCAGGGTTGCCTCGGGTTCCGGAATCCCCATCTTGCCGTTACCATGGCTACGGCGTATTGATGTAGCTCGGGCGGAGTTGGTTTGGAATCCCCACTGTTCTGTTGTAGCAAAAGGGGATCATCTATTAAGCCTTCCTGTGTGCTGACCACATGAATGGCCTGTCGCCCCGGTGACAAGCCCCATCCAGGGTTAGTGGGGGCCGAAGCGCTGACCCCCGACCTTTTGTCTCCTTTTGACCCTTTAGATTGAGCATGACCCCAGAATGCCAGCGTACATCGCCACCCAGGGACCCCTCTCACACACCATCTCTGACTTTTGGCAGGTTAGTCGGTATGAGTGTGTGTTTGTGTGTGTGTGTGTGTGTCACTGCCATCACAAAACCTTGTATCACTGAATTGAGAAGTTTTCTGGAAGAAGGAAAAACGTTGTAATGTTAATGTTCCATTTTATTCCAAGCAATGTTTTCATGATGATGTTTTCCCACACTGTAAAGGGCAGATGGCACTTACAGGAACAGTTGGTACTAAGACAGTGTGAACTTGTTTGATAGTAATGGTTCAGATCAAAAATGTACTGCATTAGTCTTTCAGTTTAGGTTGTAGATTAAAGTGAGAAGCACTATAATCTAAGTGTGTGTGCATGTGTTTATTTAGATGGTCTGGGAGAACGGCTGTACTGTAATTGTGATGATGACCGCACTTGTTGAGGACGGAGAGAAGCAGTGTGACCGCTACTGGCCTGATGAAGGCTCCTCCCTTTACCACATCTATGAGGTGTGTGGGTGTACCTGTTTTTAGTTCTTTGCGAGTACAGGAATCTGTAGAGGTGAGGACATTTTCCTGCTTTCACCCTAAACCTTTTTTGAAAAAAAAAAACCCCTAAAGATTAGGGTTATTTTTAGGTGTAGACATAGTAGACTCACATACAGTATTACACAAATCAAGCCCTCACAAATGTAGCAATACTAAACTGTGTGCGTGTTTAAAATGGATAGACAAAGTAAAAGACAAGTGGTGAAGCTACAGAAGTTGCTTGATAATTGGTCTTTTACTTCAAATCCAAGGGAACACAGAGAAAATGTTTGTAATGGACAATGGACATTCAGCAACGTTTTTAAAAAGCGCTATCCTCTTAGCTTTTATGTGGTGACATCTAAAGGAAGGTAAGTCATGGGTGTCCAACTCCAGTCCTGGAGGGCAGGTGTCCAACAAAGTTTGTCCAATTCCCTGCTCAAACACACCTGGTGCATCTTGTCTGTTAATTACCAAGTGTATCGTGTGTGTTTGAGGAGGGGAACCAACTGTGCTGGACACCGGCCCTACATGAATGGGTTTGGACACCCCTGACATAAGCTTTTTGATCACTTTAAGCTCAATACAACTTATTTCAACATTTACCTCCTGGGTGAATAAATCTTAAGCAAAAGGTTGTGTGGTTATGGTCTTTTTCATGGTCAGCAACCGTAAACTGTTTGGAAAAAGCCTGTGATGTTATGCGCAGGTGAACTTGGTGTCTGAGCACATCTGGTGTAATGACTTCCTGGTGCGTAGCTTCTACTTGAAGAATGTCCAGACGCAGGAGACACGCACTCTCACTCAGTTCCACTTCTTGAGCTGGCCCGCACAGGGCATACCAACCTCCACTCGCCCTCTGTTGGACTTCCGCAGGTACTGCACCACACACGCAGTCATTTCATCCATGTAGTGTGATACACAGACAAGCCACAACGCTAAAACCATTTATAACTGAAGTGACTAACATTGATTATCTTGTTACAATGGCATGTATCAAAGGTGGAATATTGTAAGCATTAAATAAACCGTCAGTTCTTGATTGTTGATGTATTGGAAGCATGAAAAATAAACAAGCATAAGGATCTAAATGAAGTGCCACATTGTGATGGCTAGACGTCTGGTGCAGAATTTCCAAAACAGCAGATCTTGTGAAGTGGTTTGGATATGCAGGGGTTAGTACCTATGAAATCACTGAACGTGTGATTGGGCCATGTGCACCCAAAGCTCACTGATGTGTGTGGGAAGCAAAGGCGAGCCCGTCAATCCCACAGAAGAGCTACTGTAACACAAATACCTGAAAAAGATCAAGCTGGCTATGTTAGAAAGCTGCCAGAACAACTATGTGCACCGTGGTGCTCCATGGGAAGAAGACAGGTTGGCTGAGGTGGTGTGACATACCACCAATCCTAAACATTGTGGCAGGCCATGTACGCCCCTTCAAGGCAACATTTCTTCACGGCAGTGGCCTCTTTCAAGATAATGTGCACTGCAAAACGTTTTCAGGAATGGTCTGAAAGTGACTCTTTGTCATTGTGAACACACTCAAGCACCACAACGAAATGTGACCTCTGCATTTAACCCATCA
>JBBPDA010000105.1:4789835-4816457 GCA_037974385.1 Arnoldichthys spilopterus
CAACGAAATGTGACCTCTGCATTTAACCCATCACACGTGCACACATGGAGCAGTGGGCAGCTATCAACAGCGCCCGGCAACTTGCTCAAGGGTACCTCAGTAGAGCCCAGGCCAGGATTCGAACCTGCGACCTTCAGGTCGCAAAGGCAGCGTCCTATCCACTAGGCCACCACTGCCCACAACATGACCGAAAGTTTAAAGTGTTGAGAAGACCTCCAAACTCCTCAGATCTCAATCCGACTAAGCATCTGTGAGATGTGCTAGACAAACTAGACCCACTCTTGGACGCCACACTTTGCATCTTACAGGACAGAAAGAATCCCTACTAATGTCTTGGTGCCTGATATCAGAGCACACCTTCACATCTTTAAAGTCCATGCCTCAGTGGCTCACAGCTGTTTTGGCAGCATTACACTATATTAGGCAGGTGTTTTTTTTGTTGTGGCTTATCTGTGTATCTCCCCTGCTGCTGGTCCTCTTGTCCCCTGATTTCCCATGCATTTTTTCCCCATTGTCACCTCTGTCACTTCACCATCCCTCTCTGTGTCTGACATTATTCCTTGTCTCTGGGGATTTCAGTCTCCTCCAAGTCATTTGTCTCTTCATTGTCATTCTTCCCTTATCTGTCTCTAAGCCTTCTATCTCTTGCCCGCTGTCTCTCTCTTCCTCTCTGTCCCTCTGTCTCTCTGGATGTGCGATGGAGCGCAGCGGGGCCCGTGGTATTGCACAGCTGTCTGTGTCATTTTTGTGGTTTGCAGCTAGTAATCTGACTCCAGTTGCATAGTCACAAAAATGAGCACGGACAGGTGTGGCTGCAGCAAGAGCAACGCTGATGGCACGCTCCATCGCCTCAAAGCCTCTCTCTGCTCTGTCCATTCTATCGGTCACTCACTCTGGTTCTCTCTGTCTGTCTAGGTAGCTAGTCACCTAGCTAGCTGTCTGTTGGCATCTGTTTGTCTGTCCATCAGTCCATCTTTCTCTGTCTCTGTGGTCATTTCTTAGTAATTCCTCACTGTTTCACCTTTTTGACACTTTACTGACTGCTCCTTTACTGGTGTTTTTTCATCGATACGACCACCTTCTGTTGCATTTTCCTTTACAGTGTGAGTGTTTCTCTCCTCTTTTGTCTGTCTTTCTGCCTATTTCCCGCAGGAAGGTGAACAAATGCTACCGAGGACGCTCCTGTCCTATCATTGTCCACTGCAGGTACACGTACAGAGCACATCATTGCTGTCAGAATTGTATGTCCAAAATGGTAACTTTACAGAAGAAAAAAATATGATCAAATTGTAATGGTTAATGTAAACAGATTTTTTTTTATGGAACACATTTGGTGGCCTGGTACACAATACAAAGGTCAGCCAGCATTTTCAAATAAAAAATTATCAAAAACTAGAAAGATAAAAAATTTTGTAAGAATTTCAAAATTTTTAAAAGGTTTTCAAAACATGAAAAAAATAATAAAAAATAAAAAAGACAAAAATTGAGATATACGGCTTTGTCCTAACCAACAAAATGCTTGATTACACAGCAACCTCTATATTGTGGGTTGCTTTTGTTTTCTTTTTTTCTCTTGTTGAGACCAAAATAATGTTCGACTGTTTCTGTATACAGTGTTTTTGAGCTTAGGCATTGTTTTTTTTTCCAGCACTTTCATGCTAATTTATACAGTACTTTGGTTTGGTCCAGATTCAGTGCTAAGTGTACTCCCCTCTGTCTTGCAGTGATGGTACAGGCCGGACTGGAACATACATCCTGATTGACATGGTTCTAAACCGCATGGCTAAAGGTGGATCTTTAAGCTGCTTACATTTTCATGCATACCTGCCATTTTTTCTATGTTACAATTATTAGCCACTGTTATATTTTGTGATAATCCTGTGTGAACAGGCACATCCATTTAAGGTCTAAAGGCAAATCTCATATTTTATAGCCAATTCTAACTGAAAATTGGGGATTAGTATGCCTTAAGTCTGTCATTTTCTAGCTTCAGTTCACTTTGTTTCTTCTAGAGATCAACCCATTAAGAATGTGCTGAATGCAGTAGGAATTGTTGTTTCTGAGTTGTGTGTTGTGTTTGTGACATAGGGGTGAAGGAAATCGATATTGCTGCAACTCTGGAGCACATAAGGGATCAGAGACCAGGAATGGTGCGCACAAAGGTAAAGCACCTCGAAGTAGTAAGCAGTGCTTTTCAGCAACATTCCTTTCCAAGCCCAGTGAAGGGCTAAAATGTTTGCTGTGGTGTATATTATTTAGGATGTATTAATGAGTATTAGTATTCTCTCTCATAATTATATGTGCAGATGAATTTCTATTTTTCCTAACAAGACTAAGACTTGGTTACTTCGTGTGACTAATATCTAGATTGTATCCTGATTGGTGCTTAAATGCATCTCCATTCAGCCGTATCGAACTCTTGTTGATTATAGTGTTGTAAGTGATATGCAAATCAGCTGTCACAGAACTGGGAGGGTTTTTGGTTGTCAAATGTGTCTTGGAGTGACGGCTGCATTTACACTACTCCAAAATGTGTCTCAGAGCAGCTCTTGAAGTAGTTTGAGAGATAGGATTTGTCTGGGTGCCCCATTCAAATGACATTTTTGTTTATTAGTACACATTAAGTACACATTCTCTACAGAGAACATATATCCGCACATTTTAATGCATAATTGGTGTTTTTTTCCCAATTTAACATAATTAGGGAGAAAAAAACAAAATCTGGCCTGTGCCAAGTTATGGCAAATTCAGTGATATAGAAGTGATATTTGATTAGGTTACCTTGGCACAATACTCCAGCTAGCTAAATGTTGGCTTGGTGGGGTCCTTTATGTTAAGTTGCAGTCTCATAATGAAGCTAATCACACCTTGCCTCACTTATAACACTGTTACACTCTTTTCTTAAGCAATTCATACAAGTGTAAATACCCTCACCCCACTGCATGTGTAATTACATAAGGGGACACTTACTATGAAATGAAACAAAGCTGTCCTCTTATACCAAATGCAGCCGATCTGCCAAGACACGTTTGGTGTCTGAAGTTTGCTTAATTATTTTTTGCACTAAAGCTACAAGACTAATGTAGCTAACAAGTGATGCAAGTCTATGTAACCATAAATCTTTTATAATCTGTATGGTATACAGTATGCAAACGTCTGGGCAATGTTAATGTTTTTTTCTAACTTAACATAAAAGAGAAAAAGACTAAATGTGGCCTTTGCCAAATATATAGCATATATTTTACGTTTTCCAGTATGTTAGAAACAGCAAATACATAGAAATTGTGTAAATAGAATATGACGCAAAATGTCATATTTAACTTTGTCTACCCAGAAAAATGGAATAACTTATTTTAACTTAGAAAAGCAACAAAACATAATGTTAGCAGTGAGGAGTTTTTGCATATGCCTGTATTAAACATACAATGGCTTACTGAGGAGAATTCATTTTTTTATATATTACTATTGAAATAAACCACACAAATTTGTGAAAGGATACAGAGCAGTGTTCTTCTCCCTTCTCAGGACCAGTTTGAGTTTGCTCTGACTGCTGTGGCTGAGGAGGTCAATGCCATTCTAAAAGCTCTACCCCAGTGAGACCAGGACCAGGACCAGGACCCCCCACCACCACCACCACCACCACCACCACCACCACCACCCTCCTGGAGACACACACACACACACACAAAATCCATTCAAAAATCTTAAACAGACACCAGACTCACCCTGATTCTAGTGCTGATTGAACCTGCCTGTTAGACCACTCCAGCAAATACACAAACACACAGAAAAATAACTCCTCCCCAGCTCTGTGCAACATGTGCTGCCTAAGCCTGCCTTCCTAAAGTCTGGAGTACTAAAGTTACACCACTTCAGACATGCAGTCATACTCGCAAACACACACACACACACACACACAGGGACACCTCAGCTGGGGCACTAGGAGATAAAACTTCCAGGACTGCTACATGGGGCCTGGACAAAAACATTTTGCTTTAGTGCACAATTTTAAATTTGTGATAAATTTTTGTCTGCGTTTATATTGGAATTATAAATTGAAATTCAATTTTGCATCATACAAAATTTTTATTATTCCTAATTGCATGAATAATTATGGTTGTAATGTAACTATTTTCAAACCTTTTCAAGAAATGGACAGAGAGCCTACAGTACTGGCACAAGGGCCAAAAAATGTGAAATGTCCCTGCATGCATGCATGAAAACAAACACACGTACACACAAAACTTCAAAAACTCCTACCAAACTCTTCGAGGTCTGTTCTTGCCCTTTTTCTGTATTAAAAATGGAATGGGTTGAAGAGTAATCCTCTGATCCCTTTATTTACTATGCTCTTTGGATAAGGCCTTCGATTCCCCTCTCGTACCCATGGTGATGGCTTTGTCCCGATTCCACCTAAGCAGTGCTGTGAGTGGTTTTCCCAGGATCCTCTAGTCTCCAGTAGCATTAGTGCATGAGAGGCTTTAGAGAATGCAGTCAGGCAGAGATCACACTTGAAGGTGCTCTGTTCGATAGGTTAATGCGGTTTGGCAACTGGTTCCTACATTATAGGTGTCAACTGAATCTTCTCTTCATACCAAACTGTCTTTCTCTACATACGTGTTGACCTTCTGGATTGTGATCGAGTTATTGTTATTTCCCTCTTGCATCAGTATAAAAACGATATAAAAATGATATGTGTCTGAGTAAGAAATATATTTATTTTGTATCTTGTGATTAATAAAAATCTGTTTTGTGAAGTGATGCAGCAGCATCACTGTGTATATGTGTTTTTTCTGCAGTTCATCTGTAAACGGTGGTGGTATGTGTATCCCGAAAGTAATGGAACTGTACACTGCCAAACCAAAACTACATGGACAGTCCTTATAATGATTGGGTTGAGCTACTTTAGACACACATTGCTTATAGGTCAGTTACACAATCCAATCTGCTTAGACAAATGGAACACTGCCTTAGCATGCCACTTTTCCAACAAGGGAGTTTCTGTCCTGATATGGAAGCCACAGTCAACCACAAGTGCAGTTTGGTAAAGTTTAGGAACACTGTGAGTTCAGTTGTCCAGTCAAAACAGTCCCAAACTGCCTTACTAATGTTTTTTCTGATGACTAAATAATATTATTAGGCAAAAACTGTAAATCCTGACAGAGATCGTCTAAGCTTACATGCATACTGATGAGTATGCTGACGCTGTTTTTGAGAATGATATAAAAAAATATTACTACAGCAATAACAAGCCATGATACAGTACGGAAATCAAAATCTTACTGAAGGGGATGGCAAGGTAGAAGGAAGTCTATAAGTATGTTAAGTACAAGCATCCAAGGTGGAGTATAGATACAAGCTCAAGACCCATGGAAAGGAAATCAGTGTTGCATCTTGTTGATGAACCCAGCCTCAGTCTAATGTGTTTTTAATGACTATGGGCTTATTGCATTGCCATTGGCTATAATGAAGGTATTTGAGAATCTAATTTGTACCCATATGTCTAATGCTGTAATGTTCCTTACCAGTTTGATAGAGAAATGGTAGGTCAGAAGATCCTACAGTGTCTTGGTACCTCTGCTTATGCAAATCTCATTTGTCAGTCACCTCTGCTTTTAAATCCAACTTGCCTTCTGTGCAAATTGATTGCCTTCTCAAAACAGGTGTAACAAAAAAACTAGTGGAATTGAACTCAGGTGGTTAAAATTAATGTTTAGCAGAGGAGCTTCACACTGCTGTGTACGGTCTGCTCTGTTATACCCCTTGTCAAAATAATTACTGTGAGTCAGCAGTGGTGGGCTTTATATTCCTTAATAATGAAATGACCTACAGCAAAGACATCTCATATGTTTGACTGGTGGCACAGCTATAATCTGCAATTGAATGTCACAAAAACCAAGAAATGGTTTGTAGACTTTAGAAAGGCAAGGACGTATCACTTACCACCATTTATTAATGACAAGATGAACGAGCAGGTGGTCAGTTTAAAGCTCCTAGATGCTACGTTCTCTCTTTTTTCTTAAGTGAGATAATACCACCAATTTTTTATACCCAATTTCCCCCCAGTGTACTGCTCTGTCCCAATACCAATACCTGGACTTTGGTATCAGCCGATACGGAGTGCTGCTCCAATACCAGTGTTTAATTGATAAGCTGTATGTCTCACTGTATGGAAGAGACCAAGATCATTTTTCATGGGCAAAGCAACATCAGGCTTGACTTAAACATTGCTTTCCTAAGCTTGTAAGACAAAAGGGAACAAATATATGAACTGAATAATTTATTATTAAAATAATGATCATGCGCCAGCAATGTGCTAAAATAAGAATTACAGTGAGTACACACAATTGAATATAATAGATTGGCCCCATGCTTGGACCCATTGTAACCAATACCCGATCAAGCTACCTGAGCCAGTATCGGACCAATATCAGATCAGTGTGTACATGATTCCTCCAAAACATGTAACAACACTGCACCTTTTTAAACTGCTGCTAACACAACAGCTTTGGACAGTTCATTGTATTTGAAGGAAAATTCTGCTGTCAGCTAACAGAAGACTGTACTAGCTGGCATCACATTGAGTGACTGGGTGGGTCTCCCAGAGAGAGTAAGGTGAATTATGCTTTCTTTGAACCCTTTGCAGAGATGGCTATGGAATCACCAGTGACTGGCCTTGCAATCTTTCAACAATGGTGCCCTTGCTTAGACACACCTGGTTGAACTCACCTGTTGAGTAAGTGTGTTTGACAGCCAAACCATTAAAAGTCATTTCTTGGGACTTTTGTCAGTTACATAAAAATTTAACTTTTAAGTTTTATTGCATTTTACAAAAAAACTTACTTTTTTGTGGAAAGTTTGTACATTAGCCTGGCTTGTCTGAACTATCCTCTTGTTTAGCATCATCATATTAACAAGATTTCATAAAGAACTTCCAAACCTCATTTTTGAGAGAAATTTTTTGTATAAATTGCAATAAGAACAAGAATGCGTGATTTATTAACTTTCTTAATTTTTAATTTAACTGATAAAAAATTCAAAGATGTTTGATGTTTTCACTAAGATGAGCCCACTTTTCAACTTGTTTTGGGGAAAAATGCACTGAAATGGACCATCCAAACTGTTCTCAGCAAAAGGTGCAAAAGCCAACATCGGTCACGGTATGAGGTGGGGGTCAATCAGTGCCGACAGCATGGGTGTGATGCGCTCATTAAAGCGAAGGGATGTTTTGAGATTTTACTGCATCTGCTACAACAGCATGGCTTCACAGAGACAGAGTGTGTGTGTGTGTGTGTATGTGTGTGTGCTTGACTGCTCTGCCAGCAGTACAAACCTATTGAAAATTGTATTGAACTTCATTAAGAGGAGAATCAGACAATTGCCACCACTGACTGTTGAGCAACTGAAGTATTGCATCAAGCAAGAATGGTCAAAATTTCCAAATGCAAAACTACTACAATTGGTCTCCTCAGTTTCTAAACAAGGTGTAATTTAAAGATGATGTAACATAGGGGTAAAGTCCTCTTTGTCCCAACTTTTGTTGAGTGTTGCAGGTGTCGAATTTACAAAATAAATTTAAATTGATCAGTTAAAACAATTATCAAAATATTTTCTTAGATCTTTTATCAGTAAAACAGAAGTTTGAGAGTTAAATTGCATAATGTTTTTATTGCATTCTTATGCAAAAGCTTTAAGAAATAACCCTGTGCTTCTTTTATTTAAGCCATAAAAATCATTGCACTAATGCATGCAACATGAGAGCAGTTTCTGACGTTTCAATAGCTGATCAGAGATATAATTGCTATAAATGTAATATTACCTTTAAAATTGAATCAAATATGCTGTCAGTGTTCTCAATAGCGATTTTAAAATCAGTTAGTGTAATCTCATCAGTTTAAGTAAAATTAGGCTATATAGAGTAAGGGAAAACAAGAACATGGGTAGGATTATATGGTCCAAGTGTTGCATTTTGATGTAGGGCTCAGAACAGATCTCTGAACAAGCCTTTCCTTCCATGCACCCAAACACACAGTAGTTAGCACTGCAGGACTCTTATTTGCTGATTTTTCATGTGTGTATAGATCCCTTTAACTGCTTGTAAAATCATTGACTAGGCTTTGGCTGGCACATTATCTACTTCTTACGTAACGTTTCTACATAAACTTAAACGTATAAATGCAACATCTACTTTCTTGGACGCTAGTTTACCTGTGGCTTGTGCATTATGTAGTCTATGGGAAAAAGCATTAAGTCTGCAGTTTTCCATATTTATGCAGCTTATACTCAAGCTCTTGTGCAAACATTTGGGAAATTTATCCTCAAAATTGTTCTTTTACAAAAGAAAGAAAAAAACAGTTTGTAAAGATTCCAGAATCCAATGAAATGTGCCTGACTAATAATGGTTAGTTCTTATTGAACCTAATGGTATTTTACCAGTGCATTCGTCAGATGTGGTGGTCAGTGGCAATTTATATTTAGTTCAGTCCTTACACTTACACACAGAAATACAGTACGCCGGTTTTAAAATAATATGTGATTTATTAACAATATCTAAACACTGTGGCTGAGTACTGGCTTGTGAAAATGGTTACAAAGTTTAACAAATAATAATTAAAAAAAATAGTAACAAGGATTGTGTTGGCACAAAACAAACCCTAAGTGATATGGTCAGACCCTTTTTTACACAAGACTGACATCAAAAGGCTTTATGTTAGCAAATGTGGTTCAGGGACCCAAACTGTCACTACAGAGCAAAACGTCTTATTCACTGTTTGCAGATTTTAGCTAAAAAAGTACACTGGCACTTCAAAGAGGTAACCATTCTGAATGCCTGTGATTGATATATATTATTTTGCATATACTTTGCTTATATATTTGCTTATACTCTTATATTTCTCTGCAGAGCTCCAGTAGCACAGATTTCCCCCACAAGATGCAGTCTTTGCCGTCTTCCTCAGATAGACATAGTACACATGATGAACTACAAGAGGAAACAAAAGCTCTATTTATAAATATGTGTTAAAGATGAAAGTGACAATCTTCCAAATTAAAGTTCTAGACAAATGCATTGGTGACAGTAGCGATAATCTGACTTTGTTTTTCTAAAATGACACAAAGTGCCCTGGCTTCTGAAAATCTGCTCAAAAGCTGCACACAATGCATTATGGCTTCCTACCATGACCACTTTTACACAGACAAAGAAATGGATTAATGTGTCACTCAAACCTAACAAGTACAAACAGCATCCACTTACATCATCATACTGGACGTTTATGGCTCCTTGTTGCATTACATCTCTCCTTCTGAAATTCTCTGCAGGAAGATACAAACACCAAGCATTTACAACAGGTCATCAATACAAACTGCAGCCCTTTCAACTGCATGAAACAAAAAAATATATAATATTTGAAAAAAAACAAATGTTGAAAAAGATCATTCAGGGTGATAAATTATGGGGTACTGATACACTCCCAGTGTGTGTACTGCAGACTTTACATCACATGCATATAGTAACATACAGACAACCGAAAAAATCTAAAATAGCTTCCTTTATTAAAACAAAACTGTTTTAAGTTAATTTCTCAAAAGCGAAAAATAATTAATGATACCCGGACATCAGAAGTTTAGTCTCAGAAGTATCAGAAGCTTCAGAAGTTAAGTCTCACCATGTGTGTACAGACTGCAACATGATGACAGAATTGTTTCCAAATTTGAAAACTTTCAGTACTCTCCTTTCTCTGAAGTCCCTTATTCCTTTAAAATGGCAACTACAAATTAATTGAAAGAAACCAAGACGGTTACATTTAAAGCTCTGTGAGACTAGTGAAGGGACAGACAGACAGACAGACTACCACAAAAAGCTGTTTTGCTCCCACATCCATCTTTGCCTTTAGCAGATTATCCAAAAGACCACAAATAAGGCAACTTGTGTGTTTGCAGCTTTCAGAGGCAAAAACAACTTCCTACTTACCAGTTAGAGCCCTGAGTTTCACACAACAGGCCACATAGTCATCAAAGTAGATATTGCCTCCTCTGCTAAAGCGCTTGATGATACAGCCCAAAGCCTGAGGGCTCAGTCTGTACCCTATAGGGGACAAATATAGTTTAAGTTACAACAACTAAATCCCGTAATCAACAACCTACAGAGCACTAAGGTAAATCCATTATTTATTGAAAATGGGTTATGTGCAGCACATTTTAAATGGAGTTTATATGTTTACAACTGAGCTTCTAAATGAATATCATGTTGTTCATGCAAAAAAAGCCAGTTGAGCCACCCAGAGGCCTCCAAAAATACAGTATACTGTCAATTGTGAGAAATGCGACTAACTCACCCATGTTACTGATGGCTTGTGACAATTCGTGAGGCTCCACTGTCCCGCTGTTATCTCGGTCAACCATCATGAAGTTCTGCTTCCAAGCATTCAATGCCGTGAACAACTCCTTAAACTCACTGAAGCCCATCTTACCCGTGTAATCTCTCTACAGTAGTGCTGTTAAGGATATTCACGACACCTGTAACAATCTTACAAACTTGCAGGTCTCAAAATGGCATTCTCTTACAAATTTGTATGGTCAATAATATCTAAATGCTGCGGCTACAAAATATTGCAGCATAATTATGCAACACTTATTGTGCAAAACAGATGGTTGCCTCTTACTTTGGATGCAGCATTTTTATTTGTATTATTTAAACACATGAATTTATAAGAATGTCAAATATGTGTTCGTTTAGACCATGGTCCTGGAGGTACACTGTCCTCCATATCTTAGTGTTGTTACTGCTCCTAACACACCTGATACAACTAATCCCCCCAATTAACATCACTTTACTGAGTTAAAGTAGGTGTGGGGAGGCAGGGAAATGTGTAGGGCAGTGTGCCTCCATGACCAGGGTTAGGAAACACTGGTTTTGACCATGCAGTGGGAGTTTTAGGTTTAGCAAAATTTGTAAAGAAACCAAATATAGGCAAAAAATGGTTATTGGTGCAACCCTAATGAGAGACTCTCTAGAACTGCAGATCGGCAATGAGCAAATGTGTGATCATGAAGTAATGAGCACTCAAAAAGTGAAAATACTTTCCACATTTCTATGAAGGATACATCAAGCATCGCAATCATAATTCTACATGTCTCCAAACTGAAGGCTGAAAACAAAGGGCACAGAAAGTTTTTTTTAAATGCATATATTAGTCTAGGCCACATAATAGCGACCATTCATGTGGTGTTCTTCAGGACATTCAGATATTACAAAACACAGACCAACTCACGCATATAGGTGCCAGTAATTCCAGTCTGTGTCAAACATCTCTGTAGTTCCTCGGCATCCACCTCACCATCCTGACAACACAAAACATCATCACACAAATCTCACAGGCAAGGTACCGCCCCGCTACACTTCTCCCTGGGCCATGCTGGTAGCTTGCCACATTTTGTAGTGGTGCACTTTGTGTGGTGGGGTGTGTTCACTATGACAAATAGTAACTTTCACTTTTACTTCATTAATGGAACGAGGGATAAGTGGTTGCACAGCTAGCCTGAACAAGAGGATTAAAATTATCATGACATTTACTTAGCTTGTTTTTGTTAGCCTGCTAGTTAATAATGGATAACTTTCTAAAAGGACCAAAACTTTGTCTGTACATACTGAAAATGACCGCTCGCAGAGTTGATCAGCAGGTAAGACACAGCCAAAAACAATGATCAAAAAATGCATGGTAAATCCAAAAAAACTGCAGTGTGCGTTCATGAAACTGCTTTGTGAACAGTGAGTCAGTCAGCTAGATTACTTTCATTATTAGACATATCTGGTCTTTTGGTTCCTTAAAGCAAAGTCAGTGTGCAGTTCTTTACAGTTCCTCACAGTGTCACGGTCAGTATTGTACTCTTACCTGCCCAGCTATAGCAGTGAAGTAACTATACATAGGGTCTTGGGCTGCAGGTGCAGCAAAACTGCCAGGGTAAGCTCCATACTGAGGAGGGTATCCCCCCACTGGAGGGCCACCCATAGGGACTCCCGCCATTGGCATCCCTGGCATAGGACCTCCATACTACGAGATAAAGACATAAAATAAAGAGAGACAGAGTTACAACAATTCACTTCCACAATTGACTGCGAGAGGGAGTGAAAGAGAGAGAGAGGGGAAGGTTGCAAATGTTGGTTTCTCCACAAAATCCCCACATTTCCTGTTCCACACTGCTTCTCGTTAATTTACCAGTTCCTGTGGTCATAAGTTGTACATCTTGGATATAAAAAAACACAAAAGGAAAAAAATAAAACTGATTGGGAATAAACATTTACAAATTAAAAACGTTAGCACTTTGTTGCAATGTTATTGTTGGTAATTACAGCTTTGAGACATCAACAGAAGCTTCAAATTCAAAATGCATTAAGCAGTGGCTAGAAAACTAAGATCAGAAAGACTGCAAATGCAAAACCAAACAAATGTCATCACCTTAAAAAATAGAAAAATATTTCTGCTCAAATGATTGGATAGGTTTGTGATAGTCTGCATAATGTAATACACCTAGAGCTGGGCAATAAGATGGTATTTATCATTATCTTGATAAACGGTGGTCACAATATGCTTTTCTGAGCATATCCTGATATATTAGTATTTTAAAAACACTGTCAAACGTCAGGTTTAATTTTAAGGACAGCATCATTAATCTTGCTGAATAAAAATGATATGTACTCATACTTTGATTTTTTAGAAAATATTGCCATGTTGGCTCTTTTTCCTTTGTTCCATCCTAATACACATTGTGACATATATCAGAGAAATTTCTCAAAATATCATGATGTTTTTGTCATATCACCCACCCCTATATACACCTGAATGAAGTGAAAAAAAATAGAACAGAATTCATCTGTAACAAAAGATTTTAAATGAAGGTTCCCATTCTGGAACAGTACAGGATAACTAGGTTTTTCCTTTGTCTTTCTAGCAAAATATAGTTTTTATTTCCATTTTTTTTTCCATTCCTCCGACTGGTTCAGGGCCAAGACAAGACAAGTAGCTACACATGGAAAATAAAATTCGAGGGAGCAACACGCTTAAAATACAAAGCAACCTATATAACCACATACATGCCCTAGTGAATCAAATGTCACAGAAACCTCACAAAAACATGCAAAAATGAGATCTAGTAAATGAAAAGTGCCGCTTTCTTCTTGTAGTGTGAGCAACCAATCAGATTATCTCTAATCAGTGCCACTGCATAAATGTACCATATCCATTCAGCGTTTATTTATTTCACCTTGTGATAAAGAATTTTCTTCCTTGTAATTTCTTTTGCACATTTCTATATGTTTTTCATTTTCCTTTACACACTACTTCCACAGGCCTGACACAAAAATATTACCAGAGGGATGACGCACCACTTTCCCAGAAATTCCTCTTTTACAGTTAAACACGGCTCATGTTTAGGCTTGTTTTGATGCAAAAGTCAGGTGAGTCAACCTGATAGTATTTTTGAAGTTTAGTTTACAATATACACTGTGCACTAAAGCAAGGCTTATTCCACACTTCCTTGAAGTGTAATAAGTTGTAGTTGTTGGAAAGTAATATAGTTTGAGTTATTTTCCCTAACAAATTGCTAAGAAGCACAAAGAGATGAAGTAATATTTTAGCAGAGATTCCATAATACAATATCGTATGCATAATGCATTATTTAACATATCATGGTTAATAATATCTGAATGCTGCTGCTATAAAATATGGCAGCATGATTATTAAGGATGTAAAGCTTTTTTGTAAAGTTTCATCATGATTCGATCCGATCCGCTTATCTTATTCAGCAAATTCGATACATTTTCGATACCGCAAAATTTGCAGTGATGGGATTTGTTTCAATGCGATTTGGTTGATTGGGTTCGATACTGGACTCTGCAGTCAGTATGAAATATGATGAAATTTCACACAATCTGCTACATTTACATCATTTCACATGCAGACAAATTATAATGTGAACACCTGTTTATTAAAAGGTCAACTACAACACTATATTCATCAGTAAAAAAAAGCTTCTCAGTACAAAATATTGAATTGAAAGAAACAAACATTGGTTAATTAATAATTATGATATTGTTACATATTAGGTTTCGTGGTCATGCTTAGGCTTGTTTTGATGCCAAAATCAGGTGAGTCAACCCGGCAATACACAAGTGGCCAAAGGCAAGGCTAGTTCCACATGCAGGGATTCTCTGAAGTGTAATAAGTGGTAGTGTTGGAATTTAGAAACACAGAGACACTCATAGGAGGTAATAAATTAAATGATTTTTTTTTAATGCATTTAACATATTTACACAATAATTAAATATACACAACAGCACCTCCAAACAGCACAGCTGTTACAACTGCTGACTATTACAAAACTCTGGTTCCTTTTAATCACTTCCACATAAGTAAAAAAAGGCCACGCCCACATTCCAGTTAAGTTAAGACACCATTGTATATTGAATACAGATATATATATTTATATCCAAACAGTACTGTGCAAGTCTTAGTCACGGATGTCAATGGTTTAAACCTATTTATCTCGGCAGTGAGTTGTTTTCTGCAGCAAAAACATGTGAACATGAAAATAAATGCAAACAAGCAAGAAAGTCGTGAAAAGAATAAGGACATGTTTTGTTTGTAAAAAGCAGTTTAGGTCTTAGCTGGCATGAAAAACTCAGGTTTGGCAGCAGATTTCTCTTTCATGTCTCTGTTCATTGCGTGGATGTGTGTGAAGCTCCATCAGCACCTAATTTCATCTAATGAAAGACTGATTGAGCTCAAACCAGCAATCTGATGGAAACTACAAGTACTGGGCTTCCACTAGCAGAGCTCTGGGAATGGTTAAACCAACTAACTGACACCTACAATCACTGTTTACTGTATTAATGTTATTTGTATTTATTCTACATACAATATGAGAAAACAAAAATACTATATTATACACACACACATTATATAAAGCTTGTCACGTCCTCTTACTTGACATTCTCATCATACCGTTCCTCCGACCTGTTGATGAAATGCGAGACCTTTGAGGCTGAATGTATTCGGAATTTACTATCTGAAAACTAAACAAAAACGAACATTTCTGAGCACTGAACTCCAGCCATTTTGCCCACACAGTAGCTTAGAAACCAGGAGCATTCGGGAGTGAGTTCGTTTGATTAGCTAATTCGCTCGACACAGCGCTGCGAGAAAACGCCTCAGGGCGACAAAGAAACGGTAGAGAAAATTAAATAGAAACTATATTTTAACTTACCCCACCATATCCTGGGTAAGCCATGTCTTGCTTTTAACACCAATAGCACAGAAAACCTTTCAGGGGAACTTGGCCAAACTGTGTTGTCTCTTCTCGGAAGACTTCGACTTCCTACTGAACGGACTGCCTGGGCGGATTAGCGGAAGTGGCTATTCGCTGGTCTCAGGTCAGTTTACAGTTGCTTACCGTTACGACTCACTGCTTCGCTACGTAGGAGCAGTTGTTCCTAGATCATGTTTTAACGGCGCCCTCTATCTATCGACCAGACGAAGTCAAGGCAAGTTGAGTGATAACCGCCTCGTCCAATCTATGTCGCCTACCTTTAACGTTGTTATGGGAAGTTTGATTCAGTGTACGAACCGATTCGTTTAGTCTGTCCATTTAAATGAATCAAACTTCTGATTCAATGATTCATTGAATTACAAGTCAAGCCTTGGTTCAATTCTCAACTCGGTTCAGTGAGTGAGTCTGGCATTTGTTACTACTGCTATATTATTTCACAAACAGAGGTGGAGTAAACACATTTAATAAACAGAATGTAAAAAAGAGCACTCAAACAGTATGGCTTAATATGTTACATTGAAAAATTAAGAGTATTAATCGAATTCTATTTGAATACTGAACCGACTCGTGAATCAATGAATAGTTGAATCAGAAGTTCATTGATCAAAGACCCAAAAGTATCGGTTGGTTAACTGAATCAAACTTCCCATGAAGAAAGCTTAAAAAATACTGCCTCACTTAGCCTTTTATTAGCCAAGTTTATTTCCCATTTATTTAACCTTCAGTTAATCAATTTTATTTATTTTAAGCTTTTAAACGCTTACGTTTACTTTTTCCTTATTTAAATTATGTAATATATTTACTGTTAGGCACTTTGAGTTCCATTTCTTATTAATTTTACGATTCATTTTATGCTTTACTTTTCTTACCTGTATATTTTGTAATCTTTTCACTATTAAGCACTTTGAGCTGCAGTTCGTGTATACAACGTTTTGTAGTATAGAGTAGTATTGTTAATATTACTCAAGTCTAATACACAAAAGTGTGCATCGGCGCTACTACAAATCAGTGTTTCGCTTCAACTGATATATTTAAAAGAATCGGCTCATATAAACGATTCATTCACTAGTCGGGCATAGCTACTGCTGCTTTCAAGTCTGATTCCGCACTTGGCAGTGCGCACATTTGCATTACCTAATGGGCTACATCGTGCGTCTGCTGCCATGTCACTGCGTAGTGTAAATGATAGTAACTGCCCGTTTTAAAGGTCTGCATTGCGATCAGACGAGAATTCGGCCATTTCGCCTCCGGCCTAAAAGAGAGTAAAAGTGCGAGCAAGTTCTTTAGCCACCAGGGGGCGCAATTGGGAAAAAAACCCCATCATACTCACACTTAGTAAACGAATAGTCTAAAAAGGCATTGTGTGGCCTGCAAACATATGGCTTGTTTCAAATTGCTAAAATAGTTTATGTCTGCTAGCCAGACTAAGGTTTAATACATGGCCCTGGCCTTGTACTCCTAATATGATAAATGCACCAACACAATCAAATGAATGGAGTACAAATCATATGTCCCTTAACATACACACTGAAACATTTAAAATGACTTTTCCCCCTTAAAATCATGATTCAGGCTTAAAAACATGCTTTTCTCAGGCCTAATGTGAAGCCACGTCATCCTCTGAAAAGGCTTAAGAGAGCAAACTCATGGTCTGCGCTCACGACAGCCCTAATAGATTCTGCAGTTCTGCTTAGCGGATCAGGGTCATCAGCAGGATTTTGGCTGAGTCCTCACTGAGATAAACCGAAAGAGAGAGAGAGAGAGAGAGATCAGTGGATGAGTAGAACAAGGAATGGGAGTCAGTAGGTTAACTTTAGATAAGACCTGTTACACGCTTTAGAGCTTTCCCAGATTACACTCAAATCATCTTGAAGTTTTTATCCAATAAATCAAACAATGCTGTGTAAAGGCAAAAGCATTGTTGCAATAGTCACTGCCCCTTTTCAGGATTCTAACACTCCTTGTGAGTATCCCTAGCTTGTACCCAATATGTATGATCTACTACAAACCCCATTTCTGGAAAAGTTGGGATATTTTCCAAAAGGCCATCAATCTGTGATAATCTAATTCACATTTAACTAACAAAAGAACAAAAGATTCAGTAGTTTTACTGACCAACATAATTGTATTTTGTTAATATACACATTTAGAATTTGACTAATGCAATACACTCAACAAAAGTTGGGACAGTTACATCACCTTCCCTTTTGATAACACTTTAAATTATTTTGGAACTGAGGAAACTAATAGTTTCACAATTGGAAATTTGGTTAATTCTTGCTTGATATGAGACTTCAGCTACTCAGCAGTCAATTATTGCCAATTCTCCTTTTCATGATGTACCTTTTCAGTAGGAGATAGATCTGGACAGGCATCATGCCAGTCCTGACCACAGCAGATGGTTCCACTTCTGGTCCAAATGAGAAGCTGACCAGAGAACTCACCAGCATTAGGTTCAGGTTCCATTTTCTGATGCATTGACTGAATGTGTTAAATGATAATGGTTTTCAAAAGTACTACTAAGCCCAAATGGCAATATTTGTCACAGTAGCATGATGGTTTCAAGGCCTCCTAAGGGCTTAAAGATCACACACATTGATTTTCAACCTTGCCCTTCATGCATCAAATGCCTCTGAATTCTCAGAATGTTTTCAGAATATTATGTACTAGATGTAGAAAGGCCAAAATGTTCTTTTTTTAAATGACTAACAATTCTCTAATGAACTTTGGCACAAAGTGGTGAGCCATGATCCATCCTTGCTTGCAAAGACTGAGCCTTTGATGAATGCTGCTTTTATACCTAATCATGATACCTCACCTGCTACCAATTAGCCCACTTAATGTGGAGTCCTGCAAACCTGTTAATTGGATATTCTTTTCCATTTTGAATCTTATTTTTACTCTGTCCCAAGTTTTGTTGAGTGTGCTGCATTATAAATGTATATTTATAAAAAATGTAATTTATTTACAAAATACAATTACATTGGTCAGTAAAACTATTATAAACCTTTTGTACATACTTTAAGTTGAATAAAGGTTCATGTAATATAACAGTACAGAATTTTTTTTTTATTGCACTGGAAATTGGGTTTGTAATATGACAGTGGGATTTAATAGATCAGAGTTTCACCCACTTTTTAAAAATGCCTCTGCAATTCAATAGCTGTGGTGTAAACAAACTTGTAAAGAGTGCTTTGTTTCGAAATGGCTCACTGAAGAGAATCTTATCAAATTTTTTACAATGGTGATAGGAACCAGGTGTTGCAATGCCTAAAACGCAAATATATACATTTTGTCAGCCAGTGAGTCTACACGGCTCCTGAGTTTGAATATACAGTTGAGGCCAAAGTTGAGCCCCCCCTTATGAAATTAGAAAACACTATTGATTTCTCCATGAAAGTGACCATTAACAAGAAGTGTTTAATTTTGGAAACACTTAAAAAAATGTAATGTCCATCAAGTTTAATTAGGATATTTTAATTTTATTGACCACCAGGTTTAAATGTGGGAACTGTGTTTCTAGGGCTGAAGGCCTCTCTGTTTCTTCACCAAACATAAGCAACATCCATGTGCCCAAATAGTTCCAGTTTGGTCACATCAAACCAAAACACAGACTTCCAAAACTCATCTTTACCTTTCAAATGTTCATAGGCAAACATCAGTCAGGCTGTGATGTACTGCTCTTTAAGTAAAGGGGTTCTTCTGGGACAATGACCATGAAGCCCACCACAATGAAGAGTATCCATTGTTTGTTTCTTACAGAATTTGTCTCCTTGTATTTAGCAATGATGCAATGTACAGCAGTTTTAGACACTGCAAATTGCTTGGAAATGGCTGTGTAGCCTTCCCCCTTATCATAAGCATTTACTGTCTTCTTTCTGAGCTCCAGACTGATTTCCTTTGTCTTTGGCATGAGTAACAGTAGTCCCTCTCATGTGTTCAAGTCACTTCCAACATCATAAGATAGCCTCTCTTGTTCAGAAACTTTAGTTCATAAGAGAAAATGAACACACACCAGACTTTACACTGGGGGGGAAAAAAACCCTTACATGAAGCAGAAAAGAGTTTATTGTACCCAGAACAGATTATAAAGCTTTATAGTGGAGGTAGGGACACCCAAGTTACCCATGAAGCTCATGTTACAGAGGCCATAGCCCATATACTATTAAAAAGAGATTAGTTCCCCTTACAAGTCAAAGCATTATGATTACAAGGTAGGATGACCATGAAACAATAGTTATTGGGCTTCCTCAGCATTGTTCTTTGTACAACAAACCCAACACTGGACTACTTTAGACAACAACTGCAGTACTTTGCTTTGATCCAGAACAGTCATGTCCACTTTCATGCTCATCAGATTTATGTATTCAGACAAGCTTGTGATAGGTTACTATAAAACGCATAACTGGATTTGGGTAAAAAACAGTTCAAAAGTTCAGAAATTCAGGATGCATAAGGGTCCTCATAGGTCAAAGCTTGTTTCTGAAGGTTGTTAACCAGACAGGGATATCACGCTCACTTACACTGTGTGACTGCATCGTATATTCCTGTGTTTTAAAGAGTTAACTTATGAACTGCTTTGCATATTAGCAAACCCAGGCATGTGGTTGTTTTTTCATGCAGAAACTCGAACAGACATGCAGTGTTCATACTTCAGATATCAGATATGTTGAAGGGGGCAAAAACAGACAATCTTTCTTTACCCGTCTAGACATAACCCAAATTTCCACTGTGTCACTCATCACTGTGTAAAATGAACAGATATTAGAGTGATGAAAGTCTGGTGTACAGCTTATACAATTTCAAACAAATGCAGACTTTGCAAAAATATACTCATAATAATATACATAGATTTTACTTTTTCAATATTCCTGCCCACCATATCCCCTCTCCACCCCCCACCCACCTCTATTCCAAAGAATCATCGAAATCATAATACAAAAGCGGAAACCTTTCTGGCCAGTAATAAAGCATGTACACTTGCACAGCTTGAATAAAATGCAATTTGTTCATATCACAATGATCGTTATAGACTTTTATAAGTTCAGCATTCGACAGCATCACGAGGTGCATCAGTACATTTTGTCATTAAGAATTTCAGAAATCTCACCAAAAGACAGAGCTCAAAAATTAACAGCAGGCTCTACACAAAGGAAAACAGCGCACAAAAGCCGCCTTTTAAAATATACACTTATATATTTGAACATAGAAAACCCAAAGCTTGTCGAAAAATACTGCAGAGTCCCTTTTAGTTATATATTTCACAGATAATAAAAAATAAACCCTGCAAGACAAAACAAGGAGTCCATTACAGCAGAGATTTTATGGTTTAAGCATCATGACACCAGTTCAAATCACGAGATAAAGGATGGAGTAATGAGTGTGCACAAAAGGGTTTTCAAAAAAGAAGAAAAGAAAAAAAAAATGTAGGTGTTTATACTCCCACTGTTTAGAACATAATGGAAGGAGCTTTTGCGTATAAGGAGTGAATAAACATTTTTTATATATGTGTATGGACGTGTGTTCATCAGTCCTGCTCAGCGGCTGAGGGGAGATTTAGAGTCCGAAAAGCTTCCAAAGCAGTTCAGAATGCGTAGCTATCAGGGAAAGGTAATCCTGCCAAGCACTGATCTTGGCTCTCTCTGCGGTAGGTGGTTCTGCTGGCCTCATCGTAGTGGGACAGAGGAACAGTATCATCCTCTGGGACTTGTGCCCCATCAGGTTCAACTTTCAGGCTGGGCCTCTGGTTATCAGGGAAGGCCATAGAGAAAAGAGCCTCAGGGTCACAGACAAACTTGTACACATAACGCTCCCCAGCAACCTGCAGAAAGAGAGAGACATGTTAATCTTGAAAAATCAGACAAAAAATAAATTTGGAAAAAAATATATATTGACTGAACTTCAAAATAATGGGACTGACTCATGTACACAAGGGATCAGAAACGGACTGATAACGATATCTGAGAATGAAAAGTGTTTCTTTTTTTACAGAACATAATCAAAAACATTTGATTCTCTTTTAAAATGTAGCTGACTAGTTAATAACTCTTGCCTATAGGAATTTATGTGCAGAACTTTAGGCTTCATATTACAAAGGGAATTCTGTTACTAAATGGTATGTCCAAATATTTGGCTAATCCTTATTTCCAGTATGTAAATTTAATCTGTGTACCTACCAAAGTTGGTTTAAAAGGTACAGGGTATAGTCCTAACTAGGGTTTTATATTATGTTATTGTTGGAAATATTTGTGCTTTTGTCTGTACAGTAAGAAGCAATTTCCTCCATAATCAATAAAGTTATGATTCTGATGAATAATTTTATGTAATATAAACCTTTGCCACTGAATAGATGCCACTGTTAAGGACTTATTTATTAATTAGGTCTATTAAAATAATATTCTATACCAAATGAACATATATTATAAAAATATATATATTTTTTAGAAACTAAAACTTTTCTAATCTTTCTTTCTGTGAAAAAGAACCTGAATAAAATAAGCTTAGTAACCAGTTAACCCAAATTCAAAATAGTTTGATTTATTTTTGCTCAGATTGGTTTTGAGTTTTCATTTATGTTCTGTGAGTTTGCTTTTCCGTTCCTTATATCGTTTCTCATCTCTGGCAAACATGCTGGTTTGTGATCAGCAATAAATAATAGGCCTGACAAACTGAAAGGAAGCAAAAGTAGAGGAAATTGGAACGGGAACGTGCCTTTACCTTCTGCATGATGCCCTTCTCATAGTAGTAGCGGAGAGATCGACTCAGCTTGTCGTAGTTCATGGCAGGCCGATTCTTCTGGATTCCCCATCGCCGAGCAACCTATGCATGTGCACGAACCTGGTTAATTTTTTTTGGTGCAACATACAAGCAGCTATACCATCATCCAATAAAAATGCTTGGCAACTAAGCAAACCTCTCACACAAATGTTAAGCAGCCCAACTGACCTCTTCTGGCTCGATGAGTTTAAACTCGAGGCCACGGCCAGTCCAGGCAATGAAGTGGCCATTGGAGGGGTCATCCAGCAGTGTGACCAGGAACTGCCACAGCTGCAAAGAGCCACGCCGCTGGTATGGTGGTCCATCCCTAAATCCTGCCCCTTCTTGCTTCACCTTCCCTTCGCCCCGCTCAGGCACAACACATGCGTCATCATAGTAGAGGTGAGGCTCTCCATCAAAAGTGAACCCTGCACACAAAGGAAGTGAGAGACTCAGGTTATCGAAGGCAAGCTTTCAGCAATGATCATGACAACTGAACGTCACAAGCTAAATAGGCCTTAACCCCTTAAAACACAAAAGGTTCAGCTTCAGTTCCTGACTCTATAGAATAGTCTGTTCACAGCAGTTACTGAATAAATTACAGTGCTTATATTATTTACAGTACCAGTAAGTCAAAAGATAAAAAAAAAAACAAAAAACAGTTTTTAATTAGTTATTGTCATTTGATTGAAATAAATACAACTTTGGTTTGTGAAAACGGACCCAGTTGACTAAAGGGGCTGTCTTAAACATTTGGCTGCATAGTGAAGTTGTTTATTTTCATAATTCAAAATAAATCATACTGTGCATAAAATCTGATCCTGACTCTTGACTTCTGGTGTGTGTTAACCATATTAGTCTTGCAGTTCCAGCACCAAACTTAAAAGGCAAAAAACATCTTCAGAGATCTGCTACGTCCGAGATAAGTGGTGTACATCTTGTAAATATTTGGTATGTAACTTTGTAAAAGCATAGGTTTTTTTTTTTTTTTTTAGAGTATAGAAAAAAAGCATGCAAGTACAAATAAAATTGGTCACAGTTACATTGGATTAGGTAATGCATGAATTTTTACCTTCACTGTTGGATTGAAAGAAGTTTGATGATTTTCTGAACGATGACTGGCAGGTCTGTATCTCTGCAACATGGAGAATTGATTCTGTTATGCTGTGACTGAGATAATTATTTGCCACAACTAAAGGCTGTGTAATGTACTGTGTGCGAGAGCAAGTTTTCATTGCTTTCGGGCAAGCAATAATACCATGACACAATGTTCTATCGTGTCTGAAACACTGCCTTTTGAAACATGCACAGTATTCACAGCCAAGAGTATTTCAGCTAGTAGGAGCTAAGAGGATTTGCTGTTACATCACACATTGTGCCATCACAGAGCAAGTGGAAAAGAGACTGGACGTCATCAGAGAGAGCTATAATGCAAATGGAAGGATTTCACAGCCATATGTGCCTTTGACGTAAAATGCAATTGTGCACCATAATCTCAATCAAAAAAATTGCATACTTCATGTAATGTTTCCATGGCCTCTAAGCCAGTCATGCTCACCTGAGTCAAAGCCAAAATCTCTGGGCTCCTGTTTGATGGGCATTTGCTGAAACAAAGGGGCCCGAGGTGCTCCCATGCTGGGCACACCCTGCTCAGGGTATCGGGGGTCAACCATCTCCTGTTTAAAACTTCGTGACGAAACCGGCACCAGGGGTTCAGACATTTGTCGATGGTAGGGGGGCCGGTTGTCCCGTGGGTAAGGGTTGGGGGTTTGTGGAGGGTATGGCGTTGCACAGCGGGCATCAGGCTGTGGAAAGGGCAGACATGGCTCTGAAAGCTGCCTGTGGAACCTAGAGACAAAGGCATAAAAGCAAAATGAATTCACATTATTACATCAAATAGTTAACAGATACATTTGTCTTGGTGAATGCACATAGGAATGTGCAAACTAACCAGATAAGTACACAGACAAATTCCTTAAAAGTCACAATATATTAAAAAAGAGAGAGAAGGTATAAAGAATCTGTGTAAAGGGTCAGAAGGGATGAATGTGATATGCACACTAATATGAGCAGCCAACCAAGACAGTAATTACAATTACAGTACATATATCCAATATATTCATTCTTTCATGTGCTTAACCATCTCCCATTCCTATTGTAGACTGGGGGTTAGAAAGATAATTATTATTGATTATTATTATTAATAACAATAATAAATTAGTCAATAAAATATAAAAGGAAAGAATGGAAAAAGAGAGAGACAACTGACCACTGAGCATCAGATGCCACATTAAGGGCAAACAGGATTTCAACATTTTTTCCATGAGTTAACCCTTGGGATAAACATAGCTTCGCTTTTCAGGTCAGCGTGGAATCATTAAGAGGTTAATACCCAACAGCGCACTGTGAGCTGATTACAGCACTGACTAACCACTCAGGCACAAGATACAAATTAAGACACGGTATCGGCCGACTGACATGATTAAGCAGAGCTGACTTGCAGACCGTAGGGCTGTATGCTATGATTTCTTGGGACTGCAATATTGCAGCTATGTGCAAGACTCATACCACGGCTGGGGTAAACATAAGATGATATAAATGACCAGTTACAAAACGATTTGTGTGCTGTGAGCATCCAAACTTAAACTGAGAAAGACTTGAACATGCAGCTTTGAGGGGTATTTTGTGTGAAGGCATACCTGTGATCTGTACTGTAGGAGGCATCGGAGTTACTGACAGGTGGCTGGGGCACTGCAAAAGGTGGGCTTTGGCTGTGAACTGGGGTCTGTGCTCTGTGGTGGTTTTGGCTTGGATTGCACCCATGGCCAGCTAGTGCTGGCAGTCGCTGTGGTTGAGCATGGACTGGGGGTGTGACTCTTTTTTGCAGGGGGTGTGTCCCAATACCATGGGAGGAGTCACAAGGTGAGACGGGGGTAGAGGGCGAGGCATGTGGCTTGTTGAATGTGAATGGTTTTCGGTCGTAGGCACTGGGAAGAAACAGGTAGGTTAGTTTGGTGTCTGCAAATACATGATAACAATGGGATGCCACCAACCCTTCTCCTGGAGATTAGGGCTCAAAATAAAACTCGAAAAAAACATGAAAAAACTCCAGTGACATCAGCAGACATACTAATTTGGTCAAAAACAAAACCAACTCCAATAGTTTAAGTCAAACAGTGTTTTCCTGACTGTTTTGTTCATCAGATTCAGCTCTGAATTGACCAATTCATCACATAGCATCATATTCCTGAATGAGGTTATGTCATGCCTCAAGTTAATCCATAGAACCTTAATAATGTTGGCCCTACTGGAGATAAAGAATTCATTCAGCTAATTAGGAACTTCTGAAGACAATAATTAGATCCAATCTAATAGACTGGATTAAAGCTAAACTTTGCAGGGTGGTGGATCTCTAGGACCAGGTAGCCGTTTCAGAGATTAAGGTATTTGCAGGAGTGAGACCAAGACACACCTGTAGTTATAAAGGCACTTTTCTCCATATGGGGAGAGTCTTTGCTCTTGTCCGCAAGGGGAAAACTCTCTGCTTGGGCTTGACTCCCTCTTCACTTTGGTTTGAGGAGGGCCATGAAACATCACTGCAGAAACAAAGATCAAGACATGAAAAAAAATTAGGTATTAACAGAATCAAGAGGGAATGAGCTTTCACCCCAGTGGCAGTTTTGGGGATTGCACACTTAAAGTAAAGGTTCCACATTGGTTATTTGCTTGGAAGCATAGCTTTAGGAGAGGAAAAAACTGACCGGGATACAAATCTACAAATTTCATTTACATACACGATTATTTAAACAACTGTCCACAGAGAGGTACCAAATGTGGTTAAGTTTTTCAACTCTGTTTTTAGTAAGAAAGCATTTCTAGTGTGAAAAAGGTGTGTATGGCCACTATACATTACGGAACCAGCCTTAGGAACCATGACTCTATGGCAATGTTGAAACCATTATTGGATACTTTTAAAGAAAGTAGTGCACAAGACTATCAGAAATAGTGTATGCATTCTGAGAGTCTATGTTTGTGTGAATGAAGTCTGAGCCCTTTTATAAAAGAGAAAAAAAAAGAATTAGAACCTATAGGCTAATGTCATCATGGAAAAAGGGGTCCTTTTGCCCAGGCATGTTGAAAGAGGGGTCTGTGAGACAAACAGGCCTTCTGCCAAAGCTACAGTACCATGCCAGAGTAACACAGACCCCTCTATACAAACATATGTATGTGTAAACACTCAACTCACAAGACACACTGTCACATTAACACTATAGAGTCCACAACCAAACATTCAAATACCAAATGGGAGAAAAAACAAGCCTAACAGCCAGACCAGTGTTCAGCACATACTGAAGTAAGTGTGTTTGTATGTGCGAGTGTGTATCCTGACCCATTAAAATGTCACTCTGCTGAAGGCTGCAGTGATTTACAGCACTGCAGTGGTGTACTGGGCCCTTACACTTACCACACACACACACACACACACACACACACACACACACACACACACACACACGCACACACACACACACACACACACAC
>JBBPDA010000105.1:4833931-4855547 GCA_037974385.1 Arnoldichthys spilopterus
GCTTCTTCTTGAGCCACTCCTTTGTTGCCTTTGCTGTATGTTTTGGGTCATTGTCATGCTGGAACACCCATCCACGATCCAGTTTCTGTTTCCTGGCAGAGGGAAGGAGGTTGTCACTCAGAATTTTACAATACATGGCTCCGTCCATTTTCCCGTTGATGCGGTGAAGTTGTCCTGTGCCCTTAGCAGAAAAACACACCCACATATATATATGTGTGTGTGTGTGTGTGTGGGTGTGTATACTGTACTGACACCACACCATATATGCATATCATACATTTGTATATATGTATTGTATATTGTCTATTATGTATTGTGTTGTATTGTAGAGTACGTACCTTTTATGTGCACTACCTTATTGGTTTAGTACTAGAGAGACAGCATCAGCCAGAAACTAATTCCTAATGTGTGCAAACATACTTGCCCAATAAAACTGATTATGATTATGAAATAAACAAACAAACAAATAAATAAACAAATAATCAACAGACACGCTTAATTTACAGATTTTCAATTTTTTTGTTCAGACCTCACTTTAAATGTCATTAAGTTTCGGAAACGACATCTGATTTGTGGACCATAAAGCTATTAAGGTCCCAATACAACCACCTAAAATCTCTCAAGTCAAAAAACAAAGGAGGATTCAAGCCCTTCTGACCCAGTCTAGCCATCTCAATTATGACCTATCAAGATTCTTACACTTGCTCTTTTTTCAGTTTTCAACACATGAACTTCAAGAACTGACTGTTCACTTGATGTCTAATATTTCCCACCACTGTAATGAGATAACCAATATTATTCACTTCACCTGTCAGACATACTGTTCCGTGAATAACATAAAGCCAGATTCTGTTTTAACAGCGATGACCAAACACCTGACAGTAACAGCAGTGGAAATAAACCACTTCTCACCTTATCTCTGAGCTGTGACCCACTTTTCCAAAAACGTACCTATAGAAACTGGGAAACAGAGTAGAAGACAGATAGGTGATAGACAGAGCTACAGCAGGAGGGGGACAAGCAAATCTTAAGGAGGGGATGTGCAGAGGAGTAAGCTAGATTGTTAGCCAGGCTGGATGGGTGATGCTTTCATCAGACTGCCTTTCCCCCTCTTTTCACACCCATGATGGGCTGGCAGGAGTCACTGGGCACAACCTGATGTGTGACCATCTGTGCTTGTGCTCACATAATGCCACTTCGCATCAATCCGTATGGGCTTTTACCCCAGCCTATATTAATGGACGACCATTGTATAATATGGTTAAAATATGAAACTAATTTGCACCTCCAATGATGGAATTAACCCATTCACTTCTAAAAATGAAATTTAGTATAAGGAAACTGCAGCAGAAGCTGTTCTGATTAGTGTAAGGTGGTCAAATTTGTCATTTTTTTAGTAGTCTAACAGCACCTTTTAATTTTAAATTCTATTCACACATATTTGTCACTTTAGTACTTAGCAGTCCCATATGCCCAGACTAAACTAAAAGGACCATATTCTTTATTTTCTTGTATTTTATTTTGTTCTCCAGAGGTTTACTCATGTCATTTGTAAGGGTTTCTGTATCAAGAATATGCATCTTTTTGCATCACCATTCCACAGCCTCTCATAAAGCCTTAGAATTAAACAGGCTGTTGTTACAGTGCCTCAGAAATCGATTTATGTCAGTGACCTCTGTACTGATTGACTGTTTTTTCTTGTGCCTCATTTAAAATGCTGTCCAGCCTAAAACACCCTTCATAACAGCAATGTGAGTGTCCAGGGTAAACTTTGGTGCAGATATGTGAATGCAAAAATAGTCAAAACCAGACATTTTACAGCTTCTTTATATAGACAATAAGGTTTAGGGCGTGAATGGAATGTCTGTTCATTCTAGGCCAGCACCAAGCTCAAAAGTGAGGACAATTCAGTTGCCCAATTCAGTTTCCATACAGGCCCTATAGTGGGGAAATTTGATAAAAACAACTCACTTGTTAGCTGTATGATTTAATTAAAATGAAAAAACTGGGGATCAGTCTAGCTGGGGAAACACACCAACACACACAAATACAGAGACACACACATCCACACACACATTGAAGCAGTGTGATTACAGTGGTAAACTTAAATGGCAAACTACCAAATGTAAAAAAACCCAAAATGTAAATTTCATGGTAAACACAAAATTTTTTCAGGTATAAAGAACCTGATTAACTTACAGCTTTTCTGAAGCATACAAAGTAAATGAAGCCCCACAACCTTAGGCTTTACTTTTGCTCCTTTCTGTCCAAATCATTTTAAACCAGCTTGTAGGACCTGATGTCTGAAGACTGTGCTCTTCCATTAACTGAATCTAGTGCTGAATTCTTTTCTTCTAATGTTGTGGCTCATTTTCTTACTGTGTCTTTGTTTCTTTTCCTTTTCCCCCCATTGTGATAGTAATATACAGTACTACATCCTGCACTACAGTACTGTGCTAATAATGCATTAGAGGCTGTAGGAACAATGTGTTCCAGCTCCAGACAGAGGTTTGTAGGGCATCAGCAGGAGTTGGGTTGTGGGAATTGTTTGCATTACTTTCATTGCTGCAGGAAAGCTATAAGTTCACCAGGTTCTTAATGCTTGAGGAAAAGCCTGTTGTCTGTGAAATCGACATGGTTTTTCAGATTTTGGACCTAAACAGTTTATTTATGATGTATTTATTTTATTATTATATATATGTATAATGGGTCACTAATAAGTTAAAACACTTTCCTCCTTTGTACTGGAACAATGCACTGGCTCATCAAATGTTCATGTGAAATGTGTTATCCAGGAAGAATCACTCCTGACTCCAACCTTGTAAGAAGTTTAGACTATTTTTAAAAAATTAGGCTATGCTCTATTCAAATCAGATTGAGGTATATTGACGTTGGCTGCTTACAGTTATATAATGTTTGTGTAGGTGCTTTTGCTTGCCGGCCTGTTTTAGTGGCTCCCCATGACTCCCCCACATGTCCCTTTCTCTTTCTCTCTCCACATGTGCATCCACAGAGCTGGCCTACTTCCACCACAGCTTAAAAATACACCGTTCTCTGCTACTTATAGGAACATGGAGGAAGCAGGACAAATTTGGGAGAACGTTTAACCAAGTTGACCAGCTTTGCGTCAATGTAGTGGGTCAAGAAACTACACAGTCCTTAAATTGCTGATGCATAAAACGCTACATGACAGCATCAGCTGTTTTGTTTTCATGCACAGTGGAAGCTACTGTTGAGTCCTTGTCATTTTATTATAAGTGATAGGATAATATGTTGCTTGGCAACAACAAAGTAGCCCTTTGCTCTGGTTACTTAACGTCTAATGAAAAAAAAAGTTCTATACGAATGATCAATGTCTTAACAAAGATAGATAAGCATCAAATATATCAAAACGTCAGTCAAATCCTTCACGGCCTTCAATATTATATATGAATTTCCTTTTTAAAATCATTAATAGGTTGTTAACATTCTGGTGGGGAACTGAAGAGCATCAGCAGTGAGAAAACAAGCAAATTACATTTTTTATAAATAATTCAGTCATTTTTGTGTTGGGGTGGTGGACTGATTCTTTTAAACAAAGCACATGAGATCCTTGTTAAATCACTGCAACAGGACATCCATTAGGCTATTTGGTAGCATCGATAGAACCATCCCCAGCAGCCAATCTCATAGACGCCTATATTAGTTAGATATTATTAGATATTAGTTATTTTCAGAACTCTATGAAAGCTGTGGCACCTCTGAGGTGTGATAGGATTGAGATGTTAAAGGTTGAACAGATTAAAACACTGACAATAAACAGAAAGAGAGTAGTTCCTCACCAAATCTCACAGAAAGGATCTATATTCTCCCATACCATCTAATGGTTTCCCACTTAAGCCACTGGTACTTTGCCAATCAAGCTAATCTAATGAAACTGTTTGAGGTGTCGTAACACGAGATTTCACCTGAATTTCTAAAAAAAAGGAACCAAAGTCCACCAAATCTCTTCTGTTTCCCTCATCAGAGACAGAACAGACACTGTTCCAACAGCTAGATCTTAAAAGCATTCTCCACTACAAAGTGCCTTTAATCTAGGAAGGAAAGAAGAGATGGCTAAAGGTGGAGAGTGGGGAGTGAGAGGGAGAGAATCTTTCATCAGCAAATGCCAGCTGCTCTTGTGATCAGGACTATGTGGTAGAAGATTACTGCCCCCTTCTGGTGGTATGCAGCATTGCTTATGCAGGCAGAGTGAGGTGGGCTTGTGCAAGCTTACGCTAAATAACAAAACGGCTTGATTGATGATTTGAGCCATCGATGTTTAGAGTTAACACCAATTACAGTATCTGTCAATTCTGGTTTCCTGGTCCTCTCCCTCTATCCTCAACAAAACACTACAGAAAAAAATTGAAAGTGCTAATTAGAGTGACATCTTGTGGCGAAATCAATTAATAACGTGCTACATACATCTATCTCCCCTCTCTCTTTCTCTCTCTCTCTCTCTCTCACACACACACACACACACACAAATGCTCTCTCCTGTTCCTGAGACCCATGGATGCTGGTCTCCCAAAAAAACAACCTGACCAATTTTTGAAAACGGCCATTTATTTTTACCCTCTTTCTTTTTTTTGTAAAAGAAAACTTAAATACTGCTAGATTTATCTTTTACACAATTATTTCCATAAAACATTTTTTTTTCAAATGTGTTTTTATAAATTAAAATCATATATTTGTGCATGCAGTTTTGCATTTCCCTCATTAATTTTTCAACTTTCACAAAAAAAAGAAAAGAAAAAAATGGACACCTTATTTTTCTTTTCAGAATTGTGAGCTCAGATGGAGCTTGGAGGTGGGGAGCGGGGCAGGATGCTGGGAAGGGATGAAAAATGTTTCCGGATGAACAGAGAACTTCCATCTGATTGTCTCAAGCAGCGAAGTCAGAGATGAATCTTCAGTTCGGTTATGGTCAAATGGGCATCGACTCTCAATCCGTTTTTGTCCATTCATCCTCAGTTATAGTATTAACAGAGAAGCATGCTCATAGACAACTGCATACAGAATGTACTTGTTTGAATACTTCTTGCAGTCTTAAGATTTTTTTTTTCCAGCAAGTTTTTTTTCTCTTCTTCTTTTAAAATACTTTTGAAAACGCACAAACTAGCATAAATCAATGAGACAGGAATATGCAGGAAAAAATCCATGGATTGGCAGGGAATTAGGATCTTGACTTTCAAGCTCCTTTGTCATACATGCTTATAACTTTGTGCACCTTTCCCACACTCCACATTCAAGTAGAGGGGCAGATTAGAGCTGACTTCGGCATTTAGCAGCTGAGGTACGACTGCTGCCTACCTTCTGACAGTGCCAGAGGTCAGTGCATGTCACACGAAGGCTGAAGAACCGGCTACTCTGTTGAGGCAATTTCAACCAGAATGTAAGTCAGAAGGCCAATGTAGTGCCCACCTGATCTTGATTTTTTTTTTTACATCCAGCACCCTATGAAGAGTATACATCCAACTAACATGCACTTTCTAAAGTGCCATGGACTGCATCTGTTCTGAGGTCTACTTGTGGTGATTATCTGAACTATGAAGATGAGTAAAGCCTAAAACAGCAATGTCACCTACATGTACTGTAAACTAGCTCAGAGCAAAACTATTGTTCACCAGCTAATCTGGCCGGTGTGCATCTCTTGGTTAAGCAGCCATTCTAACAAGCAGGAAATGATCTATGCTGAGAGGGCCATCAAGGCCCTGGAAGCTATGAGGCAGCGCTTTCAAAGAAGTTACCCTTTCTCTCCTGAATGAACGTTTTAGTGCGAATTACGTAGAACTGCACAGGTTATGAGTATACTATTGTGTGCTGTGCTGAGCAGTCACACAAAAGCTGAATGAATCCTACTGTTTACTCAGCTGTATAAAAAATCCCTTTCGTCATCAAAAGATCCAGAGGCTTTGGAAGACTCTGAGACCCTGGTCTTACAGAATTCTATCCGCACACAGTAAGTATAACAAAATATCACTGGCAGTGGGTTGGTATATTATCAATATAAGCCTGACTGTTCTGTCAGAGGTGCTCCTGTGATGTTCTCAAGACACGTCACAGACGCATCCAAATGCTGTGTGTTCGCAGACCAGTAATGGCAGAGGGAAGCATGTGTAATGGTAGTTTGCCTGTAACAACACACACATTTAACTGATCTGTTTTTGGGGGGAGATTTTGTGTGTTTGTTTACTTTCCAGCAATGAATATCAGGGCTATCACTGATGTATTTTTGACATCTGTTAATATGTGTTGACTGGGAAAAACTCGCCTTTAGCAACAGAACCAACGTATAAACAAGGAAATAAACGATCAAGAGAAAGCATGAATGGTGGAGCAGTCTCTCCTCCATCAGAGGTCTGGACTGTCCTTCTTCTCTTAACACATATCTTAAGTCACACGTTTGCAGATGGAGACGCAGGCTTCGGTCAGATGACTTGAATTTGGGAGGAGCTTATGACGTCCACTCTGACGCCAAAGGCCCTACCAAAAGAAGCGCGATGGAGGATGAAAACGAATGCCATCTTGGCTCTGGTCGCACTGCAGCTCAGGCCTGGGCGGTGAAACTGGGCAGGGAAAGAGAAGGAACTGGTGGCTCAGAGCCTGTGGCGGGAGTCCTGGCTGTAGCTGCCTGGGGAGCTACGGTTACGATGAGGCTTGTAGCTGTCCTGGTAGGGATCTTGATGCTCGTCCATGTAGTGATGGTCTCGGCCACCGCCGCCTCCGTGCTGCGAGCCAGACGAGCCCCGGTTCCGGCCTTTGTGTGCTCGCTCATTATGGTAGTTTTCATCGGAGGCCATCAGGTTGCGTCGCTCATTGGGTGTGGAGTGGTCACCAGCATGGTTGGCGTGCCGTGTTTTTTGGCCCTGCTGGTTCTATGAGATAGAGGGAACTCTGTTAGGACTCTACAATTACTACCATTATATAGCTCACATGAGAAGAGCTCATAAATCTTTTGACCTTTTTTACATGAAATTGAAACAATTAAGTTTCTTTTTTGGTAAAAACTGAGTTTAATAGTGGAGTAAGTTTAGCTGCTTCAGATTTATTAATTTGCAATGTTGGTATCAATGGATTGGCCCCCTGTCCTGGGTGAGCCCTACCTTGGGGCTGGGATTGGCTCCAGCTTCCCTGCGACCCAAAATTGAAGAAGCTGGATAGATGGATGTTGGTATCAATTAAATCAGGCTCCATTCAGTCAAATTGATGTGAAACGTTAGATGATTATGATGCACTAGATCCTTTTCTAAAGAATGATGATCTTTTTATTATGATTATGATTAATTATGATGTTTTTTACTCCAAATTTACTTCTGAAAGTAAGCAACATCCATCATTTTATCATTCAATCTGAAGATATTTTAACTTGATAAAGTAATTTGGAAACAAATAATTAAGTGAGGGAGTCTTAGTGCATTTTTGTGTGGTCTCTGACCTGCAGAGCAGAGATGGTAGAGGGGTAGGGGGCGAGGGCAGCAGGACCGAGGTTTCGCCCCAGCAGTGGGTTTAGTGGGGTGCTGCTGGAGGTGTGGGTGGCCTTCCAGTAAGCTTCTAGATACTCTGCCAAGTGTTCACATGCATCCTCCAGCTGATTCTCATCCAGAATAATGTCAAACATCTCCTGTAAAAGAATTAAGAAGAGACACACACACACACACACATCGTAGATTGTATGGTAAATGAGTGTTATTAAATTTGCTGTCCCCATCCATGATGTTAGAAAGGGCGATCGTGTACTTCAATTGGCTATTCACTTTATTAGGTCTACCTAGGTTTATCACAGTGGGGCATAAATGTTTGAACGTTTTCTATTTTTCTGCATAAATATGACAAAACATCATCATCACACTGTCCTAAAAGGAAATAAAATGTAATTTAGAGTGAGGTGTATTCAGTCAAAGGGATAACAATCAGGTGTGAATAGGTGAGATATTTATTTGAAAAGATCTATAAAATTCAAAGTCTTCACAATACATATCTGTTGAAGTGTATCATGGCACAAACTAATGGGATTTCTAATGGCCTGGAAAAGGTTACAAAACTATCTCTGAAGAGTTTGGACTCTTCCCATCCAAGTGGAGGAAATTCAAGACTGTTGTTACCTTCTCCAGGAGTTCCTAAACACCAAAGATCACTCCAAAAGCAAGGCATTTAATAGTCTGCAACATTCAAATCATATTTAAATTAGTTATGTTCGGAAAAACAAAAAAGCACTGTAACCCAGAACAAAAACCTCATCCTAGCAGTGAAATGTTGTGGCATTTTTATTGTGGTTTGGGCCTGTTTTGCTGCATCTGGACCAGGATGGGCAATAGAAATGCTGCAGAAGGACCTGAAGCAATCAGTTCATATGATGAAGCTGACCTACTTCTCAGAGTTGAAGCTGTTCTGTGAGAAGGAGCCAATGTACAGGACTCATTAATTGTCACCGGAAATATGTAGCTGCAGTTACTGCTGCAGAAACTTTTTCCACTCTTTTGTAATTTTGGATAATGTTCCCTCAATTAATAAATAACCAGATATATTATATCTGTTTTACTTGTTAATTCTATTGAGTTCAGAAATCTTTAAGCAACACTGTAATTGACCTATGAAGTAGGTAGACCTCCATAAGGTGGACAAGCACCACTGTATGTAAAAAAGTTGGGACATTTTCTAAATGCAATAAAAACAAAATCTGTGTTTTGTTAATTCTCTTGAATCTTTTATCTGACAAAAGTACAAAGAAAAAGATTGCCTTTATATTTAACTGACAAAAATTAAATGTATTTTGGGAATATAAACAAATTTAGAACTTGATGCCTGCAACACAGTCAAGAAAAGTTGGGACAGAGGCATGTTCACCACTGCGATACATCATCTTTTCTTGCAGTTCAGTTTTTTTAAGTGGAATTTCGCCCATTGTTAATTTATACAAGACTGCTCAACAGTCCATGGCTGCAGTTGTCTGATTGTCTTCTTCATGATGCGCCTTAAATGTTCAATCTGGACTGCTGGCAGGCCAGTCAAGCACATGCACTTTGTTTCTACAAATCCACATTGCTGTGGTGCATGGAGGATGACGACTGGCATTGTCTTGCTGAGATATTGCCTTTGCATCAATGGCACCTTTACACATATATCTCCAACTGTAGGGAATTCATTGCATGACAGATGTTGGCTTTTGCTTTACTGATAATGGTGCAGATGGTAGATTTTGTCTTTGGCACAGAGAACTGGATGCCTGCTTTTATAGTAAACAAGCTAAAACATAGACTCATGTGACAACAGAACATGTTTACACTGTCTTTCAGGTCAACCCAAAATGAGCTTGGACTCAGAGAACTCAGAGGCATTAAGGCATATAATCTATTTAATATAATCTAATTATTTTTGTGTAACAGTTTCAGGTTGCGTTTCCTGATGCAGTAGTGAACTGTATTAAGAAGCAAAGGTTTTTGAAAGTATTCCAAAGCCCACATTGCTATAATTTTCAAAACAACTCAATGCTTTCTGAGGGCTTAAAGGCCATGCACAATCAGCCATAGTTTCCGACCTTGCCCGACATGGATCGATATTTCTAAATCTTTTCACAGCAATATCTATTTCAGTTGGTGAAAGACCTAAATTCTTTGTAACACTCTGCTGAGAAATGTTCTTTTTCATCTAATAGCAACTTTATTTTAACTGTTATTTTGTCTGTGTCCCAACCTTTTTTGAGTGTGTTTATATATTTCCAAAATACAATCAAGTTGGTCAGCAAAACCATTAAAAGCAATTTCTTTTAACTTTTTGTTTGAATTGCCTTTTAAAAAATGTCAGAACAGCAGTGAAACTGACATTTATTTTCTAGGTGTATTTTCATGTATGGGACTGAAAAGACCTACCGGTGGGCACTGTGCAAGTTTATCAGCTGCTACAAGCTGCACATTGAGATGTTTACTCTGAGACTTTCCTCTGGATTTGATCAGCCTCTGGAGGACCTGCAGAGCAACAAATATTTTCATACAATTGGAAACTGTACAAAATGACTGAGTGAGAGTCTTTCATGTTATTTAGGGTGATTCTGTTATTGTTACCAAAGTACAATGACCACTGTTGTTCATATCTGAAGGAATAATTAATGGGCCAGGGGCCATGCATAAGTGTATGTGGGATATGAGTACCTTTGGCGAGGACACTTTGACATGGACGATGATGGGAGCTAGCGAGGTTTTCATCAGCTGTGCAGGGTGGTTTATGGTGTCTGCATCCAGCACTACCAGCTGCAGAGAGCGGGCCAACTCAAAGATGCGCTCAATCTCGCTTTGCACTTCAGCTACACACAAACGTGAAGGGTGAAAACACACACCTCAGTTGTTCAAATGCAACCAGACCAGAACACTGATGTAGTTCTGTGACAACTCACTACAAATACAGTACAAAGAATGTGACAAGCTTGTGACATGTTAATGACCATATTGTTAGCATGTGAAATAAACTGTGACTGCAACTTTTATTAACTGCATTAATTTGGCCTTTGTACATGTGTCTTACCAAGACTGGATCTGGTGTTAGATCGTTCGATGATTGCTCTCTTGCTGGGGTTGTTCAGCACAGATCTTTTAGCCAGGGAGATATCCGCAGTCACACGTGTGATGGATATCCTACAAAAACATAAAAACCTGTGTGTAAAAGACTTCTAGTGATTGTGGTCTGCGTAATTATAAAATTATTGACCACAGAGTAAAAACTATGTGAAATTGTTTCTAATTGCCTTGTTACTCCACTCACCTGCCATCAAACCTGTGCTTCAGGAAGTCAAAAAGAGCCTTTTGCATCATATCGGTCACCTAAACCACACAAAATATATGCAAGAGGCATTTGAGGGTGGGTAAATGCAGATGAATGCAAAGATGACTTTTACAGGAACCATTTTAAACGTGGATTTTGGTCTTAGTTATTTGTCTGGAGATTATGTTCGTCCTACAGTTTAATATTCCTTAAGGTAGACATGGTCTAGACATATCTGACACACTATTACCCACAGTTGCTGTCACTTTTGCTTTTTTCCACCCTCTGCTGAATTTTCTCTCTCTCTGTGTACCTCCCTCGCAGTCAGTTTGTCTGTCGACAGCTCATTCACTCAGGCTTTTTTTTCTGTCTCTCTCCTTCCCTGTCCCTATCTCTCTTTTCTTCTTTTTGTTCTTCTGTCTTCCTTTCTATCTCTCTCCCCCTCTCTTTCTAATTTCAAACCTTGCTCTACTTTCTACCACTGACGTCTCTTGGACCCCGGAAGGTTGTTGCCATGGCAACCGAACGGCGGAGAGGAGGAGCATGTTTTTGTTTTGTCCATGCAAGTAGATGCAGAGAGGAGAACAGATTTGGTGCTCTCTGTATCTTACAAACACAGATGCACTTACACAAACACATGCGTAAAAACCTAGAAAGACCCAGGGTTAATTTTTTAATGAATCCATAGATATTTACCCACAGTCATGTATGTACATTTCATTTTCCCCATAATTTATTTATATTTTTAAGCAAATAAACATGAAAGACAAAAGAACACTTTAACTGTCAATATCACCTACAATATACTGCTAGAAACAAAAAAGCTAATGATACAAAATATCTAAATAATATATATATATATATATATAAATTTATTTATTAGACCAACTAAACAACACTCTTTACCTCATATCCTTTTAGAGATGGGCCAACCAGGACCACAGGCCGCATGGAGGGAACAACATCATATGGGGCCACATGCTCAGTCTGCAAAAAAGTCACAGGCCAGTTACGACATGTTATCAATTCAATCCAGTATGTAGAACAACAAACATAGGAATATTGTTCTGTAGTTACAAGAGATAAACATTTTAGAGACCTTAATAGGAGGTGACATGGCTGTAATGACATTATTAATGCTACTGAATTGACATTTTAATATTTAAAATAATTATAATGATAGGAAGAAGAAGAAGTGAAGGAGGAAAAAGAAGAAGAAGAAGGAGAAAAAGAGGAAGCAAAAGATGAAGAAAAACAAATAATCACTATTGTTATAATGTCAATATGAACTACTACGGTTTTATTATAATATGCTTTGTATTATTCTTAATGTAATCTTATTTTTAATGTATTACTTTTAGTTATGTTTAATTACTCTATTTATTATTATTAATTATGTTTTAATCTATGAAGTCTGTATTTCTTTCCTTTAAAATAAAAATACATTCACTTTTGTCATATTTTAAAGAAAAATCTAATGGAAAAACACTTCTGATGAATACACTATTGCAGTGGGGCTTCAGTAGTGCACTCTCTGTCAGGTAAATAGGTCTCTAATACGTACATTACTGTGAAACACCCTTATGTCTCCTCTAAAATCACACTGAATGTCCAGATGCTTAGCGAAGATTAAACCACTTACCACTTTTTGTTTCTGCTTGCCTGCGAAAAGAAAAAGAAACAGAAGAAGTCAGTCTAGCTTTTCTTGCCTTGGTAAAAGTTGAAAAAGAAATACGAACCATCAGAATATCATAATTCACTGTCCCATGCTCACAAGAAGCTGCTTGTTCATTCTTTAGCCTTACGCAGGACAGTGATGAAGTAAAATCGCCCACTGATGAAATGCCTACGATTCCGTTTTTCGTGGAGATTCCTGTGATCCCACCCCCATGTCCCCCAAGCCCCACCCCCCCAGATCACAGGCTCACCTGATGACATCACATCCCCCAAGCTGGAGGAGGAGCTTCCGCTGGACTTACTAAAGAGATGAGTGAACAAACAGAGACACAGAGAGCACAGTATTAGCGTGCCCCTCCGAACACAGTAGTGGTCTACTCTATAAACTATCTACAGTTATATTCTTATTCTCTTACGCTTAACATCTATAATTACCAAATTATCAATTAAGCCATTAAAACAGTATATTTTATATATACCTAAATAGAAAATCTTATTCTTAATCTTATATCAGTGTTCAGTGTTCTACTGTGCTAGTAAAGAGTAACTGAGGAATGAGCAGAGTTAAAATAATCTTAACTAGATAAAGATAAGTATTTAGATACAACCTTTTAAAGGACTGGTCTGCAGTTTCCAATTCCCACTCTTGCAACTATGTTTTCTACATATTAGGTTCAAACAATTTTTATAGACCTCGACTTAACTAGTGGTTAAGACTACAACACCTAACAAACAAACAAGGGGTAATCTGGCACAAGTGTGAAAAAGGGGAGGTGTTCTTGTAAACACCCGTGTGAACCACATGTGGAATCTTCTCAAAGTCTCTGCATTCTGATTCAAAGTTATTTTTGTTAACAAGGTAAATGGTGCCGTAATCCCAAAATCCAACTTTCCCCAAGTATAGCCATTACATGCTATTGTGACCAACAGTCAAATCTAACTCAGGGATGCAAAATGGACACCTTAAAAGGTTTACAGTCACGCTCATGTCTTAAACTATATGCTTAAATAAAGTTTTGATATTTTCAGTGAAAACTTCAGATTGCAGTTTATTTCTGCCTATATATTCTCTATATAATGCTGCTGTATCTAAGTAGAGCATTTGATTTTCTGGCACCAAAATAAGGACTTAAATAGCTAATAATTCACTTAAATAGCTAAAAAAAACAACAACAAAAAACAGGAAAATACAACTTTTTGGATAACTTGACATAGATTCAAATAAAAAACAAACTTCAAACTGAATGGCAAACATTTGTCATTCAAACAAAACCGAACATTAAATGAACAAAAACAAAACATTTAAAAGGATCAATTTTGCAGCTGGGTGGTGAATTAAAGTACATTAGTGAAATTTCACAATATTCTGAAATCAATACATGTATTTAACAAAGTTAGCCAGATTTTCACAAGTACATTTTCTGTGAAAAAATATCCCCCCCACCACCAGTCTTATGGAAAACCAAATGCTCTAATTCCATACTTAACCCAATGGGCAGTCACTGTCATACAGCTGCTTACCCTTGAACACGGCTCTTCTTCTGCTCCAGTTGGGCTCTGATGTTTTCCAGCTTCAGAGGGCTCGGGATGAAGCCAATCTCACAGCCCTCCTTCACTAGTCGCCCAATCCACCAGTCATTATTGAATTTCTGCAGTTGATCGAGATTAGGAAGCAAAGAAAAGATGTACACTGGAAAAGACTTTGAGTGGGTTCACCTATAATTAGAATGTCTATGTTTTATTCCTTTTTTAATCTTTGTTTCTTGCAAGTAGGTACGGTGTATATGCTATTATATTTCAGGGGGTTCCACTTGAATGATGCTAGCCTTCTCCTCTCCTTATACTAGTGCTTAATGACCTTTACAAGTGAATAATAGCTATGTGATTTATTCATTTACACTTTTTGTGCAGTCTGCCACTGGCTTATAATACAAATGCTTCATAGGCACTGCTTTGTGCTGATGGTTAAAACAGAACTCCTAGAGCACCCAGCAGCCTGTTTCTTTTGGCAAAGGTCATGAAGAAATATTTCTCAGGCATTAATATGGTGTCAAATGGGACACCAGCCCACTGTACCTCTTTGATATGCAGAAAGTCCTTAGCATCAAATGAAATGGCTGTTCCCGGCACAGGCACATCCTCATCAAGTGCTCCACAATAACTGACATTTGTCTTCACGGCGAAGGCCACTGCTTTGGCCTATGAAACCCATAGAGAGCCAATGACATCAGATATTAGCATTTTCAGTATTTCTCGCATTCCTGTCATTTTGATAATGTGTTTAGTACAAAATGCAAAGAGCAGCATTTTACTACATTATAGGAAAGTAGGATATCACATGGTAATTCTTATCACGATATTAGCTATTGTAAAACTGATTTCGCAGAGACCTGCTAAAGAGTAAAAGTGACTATATGTCATTGTGAACACACTCATGCATCACAACGAAATGCGACCTCTGCATTTAACATGCACAAGTGGAGCTGCGGGCAGCTATGAAAAGCGTCCAGGGAGCAGTGTAGCGGGACGGTACCTTGCTCAAGGGTACCCTAGTGGTGCCCAGGCCGGGATTTTAACCTGCGACTCTGGTTCACAAGGGCAAGGTCCTAACCACTAGGCCACCACTGCCCTCTAACAACAAAATGCCCTCCAAATGAGTGTTTCTGTAGGTGTTTAAAGAATTCACATAGTGTTGTAAAATAATATTGACCATAACTATGCAGGCCAATTGTTAATCATGACCATGTGAGACAAATCAAAAATGCAATATGCAGCATTATAATCCAAAGTATTTTACCCAAATCATGCAGCCCTAGTAACGACTTGAAGCATTTAAATAAAACAAAAGATTTTACTTTCATCTTAAACATCGCTATTATTACCTGTGAGCATTTATTATGTATGAATTATGTATCACATAAGAAAAGTGTACTAGAAGCTTTAACCTTGGCCCTTTCCAGCTGCACAGCGGCCTGCTGCTCTCGCTCCTGCCGGCCCTGGCTCCCACCCTCCTGCCTCTCCTCCTCCAACGACACATCTGAGTCAGATGGCCTGCTAGTGTAGGAATCAGCTGAACCCTAAAGAAAGAGAGCATCCAGCAGCAAATTACATGAAGTCTGCAGTAAGGGATTTGATCGTGGCTTTTGAAATAGGAAGTTTAAATTTAACCTTTAACCCTAAACCCCATTAACATCAGGCAGCACACATATAAACACAATAACTGGAAGTGGAAAGCAACTAATGCCAAGTCGTATTTATTTTGAGATTTATACATACATACGCACTGAATGAAACTAGCCTGCATCCTGAAACATCTCCACAGATACTATGCAGTTTTGTCAGTAAGTAAAAAAATAACTGCAATACTGGGTAAAAAAATTAAGTTTGAAGTGCAGTTTTTATTCTTCTCAAGTTTTTCTGAAACAACAGCATTTGTACTTTAATACAGCAACCGTTTCTTTCTCAACACTGACAGTGGAAAATATGGCAACTGCCTGAAAAATGCCATTCTCTCAGATCCTCTAAATTAGAAATTTCTCAAAAGCATCGAAACAAGAACAAGCTTCAGCATCCAGTTTTTTTAAAAATCTGGTAACAAAGCACAGACCTTAAACCAGCAAAAATAGACCATAACCTGCATGTTGAAAGGCAAAAAAACTTCAAGTTTTTCAAATATTCAGTGTTTTTTCTAAACATTTTTCAGGTATGTAATGTTTTTTTCAAGTCTTAAGTGTTTAAACAATGTTTCTGTGAAAAGCATTATTCTAAAGTAAATACGGCACAAGTATTATTCTGCCCAGACTTGCATGGGGAATAGAAAATAGACAGAATATACACTGTAAGACCTTATAAGGAGCAAAACAAAGGAAATCTTGTAAAAAACAAAATGCATGCAATCATGTAAATCCAGGTAATTTTTGTAGCTCAGCTCTTGAACATGGTGTGCAATAATGTACTTCAGACATTACTAGAATATTTATACAGTATGATTTTTATAAGCATGCATTTGAAAGAAAATGTGTAAAAACGTATCTTCTCAAAGCTGACAGTGTCTTTTTACATCCAATCTAATAGAAGTCTACCTCAGACCATCAACAGTCCATTCTATATGCTGTATATTATCTAAATATGTTGCATAAATACAAACCAAAGAAGTAGTAAATTAGGACATCAAGTAACACCATTTCAGATGTTTTCTTCCCACAACTTTTCATTCCCTATATCGTTCATGTCCTTTATTTTTTGTCTCTTTTTGAATTTCCCTTTAAAATAGAGCACCTCTACAATAGCATCCTACTATGTGCAACACTATTGTCTAAGCCAACACATGCAATACCTTTCCGGGACCATGAAAGACCTCACAGTACAAAATCTGAGCGTTCTCGTCCGAAACGTCCATCAGGTCTTCAGAAAGCTCCATCGTTTCAAAGTAGACAGACGGAAGCAGATAAAAAGGACTGTATTTTAACCAAACCTTGAAACCAGATACCAGTTATTATGCTGCAACCACTCAGTGGATGCCCCAACAGCAAGTACACCAATCCTCAATTAATATCAGCTGCTCCTCTGAGTGAAGTACAGTAAGGGGGTTTGGTTGTGATAATCCAGTTGGGAAACAACATTAGCTCAAGTCGCTGAAAGAAGCGATCTGGTCAATATCGCATTAAGGAGAGAGAAAGCCTTGCAGTTGGCTGAAAAAAAGAGAAACACTCCAACATGCTGCCCATGGCAAAGCACTTTTTTCCCTATTGCAGCAGCATCCGCTTCACTCAGGCTTACTTCAGCAGGGACCCAATTGAGTCCAGCGAGTCCAATCACAAAACGCCTGATTCGGGAAACAAGAAATGCACAAGTATGCTTATCTTTCCCCCCCAGAAGTGATGATTCTGGGGAAAAAACATAGAATTCAAATGAATGCCTTTCATCTTCGATTTTGACGAGATAACGGTGTTTTGCTGAAAAATGACTTCTTAGGGTCAGGGAAAGACTCATCGAAAACTTCTCAATGACACGTCCCTCTACAATTATTAGAAGCAGAGAGTAAAAGTATTTACAAATGACTGCACTTTAATTGATTTATGTCTTTAATGTGCTTCCCACAGGTAAAAATATTTGCTGGCTCCATTATTCTTACTTTCTGCTGCAAGTGTGAAAATGAAAGCTGTATATTAAAGATGAAAACATATTATGATGAAAACAAACAAAAGATTTGTTTTTTTCAGCAATGTGCTAGTTTAGTCTTCTGAAAAACCTCCCCTTTAAAAGTTCCCTTAAAACAAGCTTCTAGAAGAACAAGCCAAATGTTTCTACCAGTTCTGACAAATTTGTTTTAAAAAATTGGAAATTCAATGTATTTTGTCTTTAAAGCCTTTGAGGCTGTGCAGGTAGAATGGACAGACTGCGTTTCTCATATCAGAAAAGCTGCTTAACCAGGAAAACAAAAATTACTAAGGAAACACTATCACCATTCATTAAATGTCCAAAAGTAAAGAATGGACAAGGTCAATCACAATTACGAACTGCTGCAACTTGCAAGCCACAGTGGCCACTTAGGAATAACATCAGTGGACTCACTACAACCACTGCTTTATGTAAATAAACTACCATTTAGTCATGGCTCTGTTTTGATAAAAGTACATAGTACATTCAGACTTATATGACATGATGAGTAGTGTGTCACTGCCTGTTAATTACAGTCGTTTCTAGGCTTATGAAATTGACATCTGACAATATGTTGCAGTCAATATACAAACAATTAGCCATAAATACTATTCCCCCCTTCTTGCTCTTACGCTGTGTCTTTCTCTCTCTCAAACATGTGGGCTCATACACATGGGTGCACACAGCACACAAGATGCATGCACCTGTGTACACACATGGGAGAAGATAAACACTTAAAAAAGATGCCATGAAGGGTTCCCTACAGAACCATTCATCCATCCATCCATCCATCTATCCATTTTCTAAACTGCTTCTTCCAATTCCAGGTCGCAGGGAAGCTGGAGCCAGGCGGGGTACACCCAGGACAGGAGGCCAACCCATCACAGGGCAACATATAGACAGACAACCATTCATACACACATTCACACCTATGGGCAATTTTAGAGTATATATATATATATTAATATATATACACACATATATAGGCATGTGTTTGTGTGTGTAGAAATGTGAGTTTTACGTGTCACATTCTTCACATAGAATTTAAACTGACTTTACTTCAAAGAACCTTTATACTACTTGGAGGTTCTTTTATGTTTAAAAACGTCAAAGGTTCTTTAGGGAAACCGTCTTCTTACAAATAACCATTTTTGCCACTCTTATTTTTTTTATTAAGCATATGTCCACGTGTGGCAGATATTAAATCATGCAAAGCAAAACAACAAAAGTCAATTTCTTCAGCCAGCTTAAATGACTCTCTTCCACCCTGAAAACTCAATGGATCAGCACAGGAAACATTATATCACACTATGTGTGACACGAGCGTACAGTCATGCAGAGGCTGCTGGCTTTTTCCGTCCCTCCTCACAATGTTCAAGTGGGCCACCTAAACCATGTGACTCATTATATTCTACACATCATCACTGAACCTGCCTGACTGGCCCTTTAACACAGCCACCGTAAATGCAGCTTTCTGTTGCCAGAGACCATATTATGATATACATAATGAACGCTCTAACTTAAAGGTACAGCAACTATGCCTTACAATAAATAAAACAGAAACTGGGCAGTTGTGGTAGACTCCACTATACCACTATAGATTAATACATGTGAGGCTGCAGAGCCATTTAAAAAAAAGCTATACTCTATAGATATGTGGGATCTCAGAAGGGCTGGTGATCAGTGGGACTGTGTCCTATTGATAAATGCACATACATACACACAAGGCTTTGTCGAACGTATCCCTACAGTACACCCACAGTGATCGTTCTGCTGCATCTCTGAACATTGCGTTATGTTGAATCTCTCAGGCCCTATGTGTGTGCAGCACAGATGAGCTAGTGCTCGTCATACACACACACGAGCAGCAGCAGCAGTGAGGGTATACACACAGAGACAGCAAAGAAAGGAAGAAAGAAAGAAAGAAAAATAATAAATTCATAAAAATACTACACTCACCGCCTCCGAGTCTTCAAACCCATGCAGGTACAAATTGTCATACATGGAGGTTTGCTATTCCAGAGAGCTCCTCTTCAAGAACAGAAAAAATGAGAGAGCACGAGAGAGAGAGGAGGAGGAGGTGGAGAGGAAGAGAGGGGGGAGGAGGGAGCTACCACCACTGAAAAAAAAAAAAAAAAGAATCGATGGGGGGGTGGAGGGGTGACGATCCTCTCCCTCACCAGAAGAAGAGGGGGGGGGCAGCAAGAGATGCCTATCGGTGAGCGCAAGCAGGAGGAGAAGGAGAAAAAGAAAGACAGAGAGAGAGAGGGGGAGAGAGAGAGGGAGAGGGAGAGAGGAAGAGAGAAAGAGAGAGAGAGAGAGCGAGAAAGAGGGGTAAGGCAGGCTTGTGCAGAAGGCTTGGCCTGCAGGTTGGAGCAGATCCCTCGTTCAGCCTCCGATCCTTTCACATCCTCAGGCTGGGAGAAGCTCCCCGGAGGCTGCTTGACGCTGGCATTTCATCATCCCTCAACACACGCACGCGCGCGCACAGCACAGCTCCACGCACCAGAGAGACAGAACGAGAGATAGAGAGAGACGCAGGGGGGCATAGACAGAGGAAGAGATGGAGAGAGAGAAAAGGTATAGAGAGAAAGAGAGAACCCTTCCTCAATCTCAGCCTGATGACACACTTGGCTAGCTCGCTGCTGATTGGCTGAAGCGGCTCCCAGTCAGCGCTGGTGCTGACGTCCGTTCTTCTTGGCTGGGAGAGTTAGATATTCCCCCCACCGTGCTGTTCCCCTCTGTACCCTGATGTGATTCGAATGTACAGTAATACGCCTCATTCTTTCAGTGCATTAATTCCACTTTCTCTGCCTGCGCTGACCCCTTGGTGAAATCCATCAGTATGCTCAGTGCTGTTATTTATCCATACTGTGCATTGTTCTATAATTAGATTAGTCAAAAATAACGGCAGGATCCACTATGCCAAATATGTGCTATACACCTATTTATTGACATATGTAAGAACAGAAATCAATCAAACAAACTGCTGAATAAAACTACAACACATATACTACTAATTAGGTCATGTATAGACCATTTCATCATATATATAATCTGTCATAATCTGTTTTAAGGTTTTTACACCTGAAAAATCAACATATCATATAGATATATATGATTTTTAGCTATAAGTTGGCTTATAATCAAATATGTGTCAAATAATAACCAAAAAACATAAAAGGTGTCAATGCGATTTTGATACTGGCTTGAGTGCTCAACTCTTAATGTGGTTCTGTTTTGTTGCAACCATCAAATGTTAGACATAGCATGCATGTGTAAGCTTGCATGAACAACAACCCAACGGGGGTAGGGCAGAGTGTGTGTGTTCTGGTGGTGGTGGTGGTGGGGTGCATCTGTAATTCTTTAAGTTATTTACAAACAAGCACTCAGTTTATCTCCTGGTCCCAAATCACATATGTGCACTGTGCCATTTTCCAAGCTCTGTATGTCACAATAAACACACAGTCACACCTTGGTCATCTAATCAACCAAACCACATCGCAGACTCCACCCTGCTTTGGTGAGCAAAAGAGTAATGCTACCCTCTCCTGCATAGTGTGAGCCAATGATCTCATCTTTGAGCAACGTTTAGTGAAGCCTAAGCATTCCCACATCACCGTATTACGAAAGATTATGTCATAGCAGGCCCAGCCGGCAAACAAGTGGGAGTGACAAAGGGGAACACCCAACGGTTACCTGTCACTGTAGACTATTGATTGGTTGTTTTTGCAGTCAATCATCATTTAGTTTATCACTGGACACTCTACACAAAGGGTGGTCACTGATTAAACTACATGCACTTTAAATTCAATTACGTGATATAAGAACTTTGTTACTCCCCTTGCCTTATTCGTCTAAAAACTCGCTCTGTCTAACAGCCCATTTTCTTTGTCACTCGAAGGGCGGGTTATTAGGTGGAGACTACTGTAATTATCTTTCTTTTCCAATGTTGGTTTTGTTGTTGCCAGGTGAGAATACAAAGGTGAGTAAGAACAAAATA
>JBBPDA010000105.1:4855792-4865914 GCA_037974385.1 Arnoldichthys spilopterus
TTGGTAGCTGTTGACCCCCCCCCCCCCCGCCACAAGCTCAGAACCCGATTTAGGTTAGGTTTTCCTGATCTGGATCGAGCCACCCAGAATGACTGCTCAAACTCTGCTCAAAGAGCAATAAATGCAGCCCAAAGCCCTAGTTTACCTTTCTTTTATTTTGAACAGGACCTGGCATTCATTTTCCTTTTTATAAGGTTATATCCATCATAAGAGGAGAATTAAGCATCAGAAGCAGAGTTACTTGGCTCACCTGTCTAAGGATAAAGCTGGTTGAAGTGGTGCTGCCATCTGAGCGCTTCAATCGGCTCCGTCTCGAGTATGTTCCTCTGCTCACCTGCAGGGGCAGAAGAGAGCAACTCAGCTCATCACCAGAGGAAAGATGTTTCTATATTTGGTTATGAGGGGCTGAGAAGAGTCTGATGAATGAAAATTTTGACATGGTTGTTTATGCAGCACAGCTGACATTAGATGTAATATGACTCTGCCACGTTACAACAAAAGGCGACCCAAAGGTGAGCAAAAACATACAATGTCACAGAATACGAAGTCCACTTTAAAATTCTGTTGAATTTTTGTCTCAAATGTTTGTTTTGGCAAATAATAATAAACCTCAGAATACAAGGATTCTACTGCTCTACACATGCTAAAACACCAACCAACAACAGTGTCATAGTCACCCTGGCAAAAAACCCTAGTAAATAATCTTATTTTAATGTTTCACTCAGGAATACATGTTTAAGTAATAAATGTTATAATTTCCAGTTCAAAATGACAATACACCAGTCTCCACCAAAACCTTCAGGTTGGTTCAAAAAGTCTAATTGAAGAATCTTATTTCATGTTTATACAATTATAAATTATTCTCTCTAACTAATCCAGTCTTCCTGTGTATTACAATGTCTAGGGGTGGTAGTCAATAGCAGTCTCATGATACAATACTAAGATAATACATGAGTCACAATTTAATTCTACTTTGATTCTTAAAGATATGATATATTAAGTATTGCGATGGAATAAAATACATCAGTGTGCTCAGTGTTGTTATTTATCCATACTGTGCATTGTTCTGTAATTAGATTAGCCAAAAATAACACTGATGAGATAGCAGAATCCACTATGCCAAATTTGTGCTATACACCTATTTATTGACATATTTAAAAACAGAAATCAATCAAACAAACTACAAAACATTTACTACTAATTATGTCATGTATAGACCATTTCATCATATATATGATATCCCAAATGTAGACTTTACTTTCCTATGTTTGGCAATTTATCCTAGCATTGTTTATATTTATTTTTTTTAATCCATCTGAGAGAACGACGCCATCAAACCTCACTCTACCCATTCTCGCTCTGCTTGACCTACTATCATGAGAACACAGAAACACAAAGTAAGGTATTCTCTTGTATTAGGTTATATGATGCAGGCACATCTTACTGACCTTCTTCTTGTTGTGTAATTGTTCTCTAACTCTGATAATAGTTTCAGATTCTATGTAACAGCAACTCTGCAGTGTTGGCAGCTACACAACTTAAGAATAAGTGTAAAACTAAGAATATAAAGATAATGAATATTCTCTTCAGAGTGTGATGGTTAGACATGCACAGACTAACTTTAACTAAAGTTAGACTACTAATTATTCACGTATTTATTCAGAACAACTGAGTATTCAATATATTTTAAGAGAATACAGCATTAAGATGTGGAAGGGAGAGGCATATTGGGGGAGTTGGAGCCAGGGTATCTGAAGCTACCCTAAATGTTTTATTAACAGGTGTAATCATCATTTGGCAGTGGTGGCCCAGTGGCCATTGGGCTTGAGAACTGAAGGTCACAAGTTCATGTCCCGGCCCGGGCACTACTGAGGTACCCTTGAGCAAGGTACCGTCCCACTACACTGCTTGATGTCTTGGAAGTCACTTGGAGAAAAGTGTCAGCTAAATGAATAAAAATGTAAATCATTTGTTTTAACAAAAATGTTTTCTTCTGTTACATCAACCATTATGGTCCATACTGACTGGCAATCCTACATCAACTACTAACCCCCCTCCACCTTTGTTAAGAAATCAATAATTGGTCAAATTAAGGTACCAATACTTGGGCTCCTGTGCATCATGTTCACTGTAAAATTGTGATACTATGTTGTATCAACTAAGTGATAACCAAAAGGGACAATAAAACAGACAAGAAACCTGGAATAAGTCGCCACTACTCAAACTAATAATAACACATCAACTGCCACCAGTGCACAAATGTTTTCCAATTATTCTGTTGAAATTTTATAACATAAGAGTCCATACCACCCTGCCTAGTCTCTTCCCCTCCCTCACCTAAAGCTGAAGTCTGTCCATGAATAGCATCGTTAACCCCCGGCGGGATAGGTTAATTAGTAAGTCCTGATTTGATCCATTTTTGGCAGTCTCTCGGGCGATCCGCTAGTGTGAGCATAGACTCTGGCCGCTTATTCTTCTCGGAGTTTGTTAAACAGGGCCACCTCAAAGTGGGTCAGTGTGCTCATTTCAAAAAGGGCGTCACAGAGGTTGTTCCTCCTGTGGTCATTCACCATATGTGATCTCAGCCGGCTGAACAGCACTGTACACTGCAAATACAAGGAATACCCCAGTGCAGTGGTTCTAAATCATCATCCTGGGGTAGCCCTGCCTTGCATGTTTTCATGCCTGTCCGCCTTTACCACAGCCAGGTGAACTCAAGAAGAGGGTGGATAAGCAGATGAGCTTGTCTGAGAAGAGGAAAAACATACAAGATGTGTAGAGCAAAGTGCTTTCAGGTTCAAAAGGGAGAACCACTGCCCAAGTATGTACTGGGAGAGGTCATGGTAAAGAACAATGACATTGCTCTTTCTAAAATAACCAGATTCACAGCCAGGAGACCCACAGTTGTAACATTTGCTATGTTGTCTATGACATGAAGTTAGCTGGTTTCAGTTAAATGAGGATTCATGCATGAAAACTTGCTTCCAAAATAACCTAAGTAGGTGTTAAAGTGTACCAAGTGCAGAAAGCTCCTGAGTGAGCCCTAGAGGCTATCTCAAAAGGCATGAAGCTTTATCAGTCTCTGATTTCTCTTTTGGATTATGTCGGATATACATAAAATGCTAATAGCAAATCAGTCCCTGTAGAATAGACATTATTTACTACCAAAAAGATCTAGTAAGTTATCTAAGTACGAATCTTTCACATGTGAGCATCTGGTTCTGTTTGAGGGTCACTGAATAACTAACACGGTCAACACCAGGCTACTGTCCTCACAAACCTGACTCGAGGTCACATCGTGTAAAACTCGAATACTATCGATCGAAAATTTTCCTCAAAGTGTTTTAAATAACCCGTTAAAACTGTTATTAACTAAACAGAACTGATGTAAAGTTTATATTCACCGTTTGACTAAACAACCACAGCCTCAAGCTGCCGTTCGTCCACAGCGCGGCCACTGACACGCTAACCTCACCTGGAATATGGGCGCCTGGATGCCCTCGCCAATCTTGTTTCTGATGTAAATGTGTCGAGACATCTCGGCCAGCACATCAGTCCAGATGGGGGGCTGCCCTGCCGGCGCTGCCCACTGAAAAGTCGGCGGGTTGCGGACTGCCTGCTCCAGCTTCGATGATCTGGGTTTCCTGCCGTTGAGAGCCGTTTGCCGCCTCGCGCCACAAATGCAGCTCGCGCGCACTCGCCGTCACCGTGAGAGTGAGCGAGCGCGAGCCGGTGATGTCCGACTCTTGGAGGAATCGTTTTACGAACCGGTTCTTTTCAACGACGAACCGATTCAAAAGTTTAGTTGAATCGAACTTATTTTGTAACGAATCCACACGCTGTAGCGTGAAGTCTTCCGGTGCAGGAGGCCTACGAATAATCTGTAATGATTAAGTGTAATAATATCTCTGAACATCTGAGTGTGTTTAGGGTCTGAGTACAGATCCCTCCGTGTGACATCCTCTTTAAGCATAAATAATGCCTGGCCTCAACTTATAACTCGTGAGAACAAGATACCAACGCATGGCCAAAATTTAATAAGGTGTGCAAGTCCAGGGCAATGACATTAACATGTGAGGTAAAGATTCTGATTTTTATTTGTTTATTTAAATCGTTGATTCTACTTGTATTACGGGGCCCAGAGTCCAAGAATTTTATTACTGAAATGGATGTAAGCCCAGCAGAAATGGGTGGATATACTTAAAGGTACTTTAAAGAAAAAGCTATGAGCTGTGACCTGACAGGACACATTTGAAGACTTTAATTATATCAGTGGTTCGTTTATGGACCAAAATCTGATTCTGAGGTAAGTTTGTATAATTCATATCTAAGGTAGTGTAGTTTGGGAGGTACATGGAGGTGTGTTTTAAAATCACATGTGTAATATGTTGTGTAAAAGCTATGGTAGTTTCAAACAGGCAAAACAATTTTATTTATTTATTAATTTAAGAATATTTTAGAATAGATGCTCACTGATGTTCACTGTGAGTGTTTTCTTGTTAGCTCCCGGAGTTTAGAAAAAATAATTCTGTGTGTAAACAAAATAACTATAACTAGTTGGTTGGCTGTTTGATTGTTGCAGTGGTATCCCAGGTGGTTTCTACAATGTTACTATGTTACTTGCTGGTGCTATAGCATTCCAGGTGGCAGGACAGGAATAAATGGAAACAGAGGATCTGCTGTGGTGACCTCTAATGGGAACAGCCAAAAGACAAAGAGGATATGTGTGACACAAACTATACATTGATTTTTACACAAGGTGCTGCAAGACCAGAGCTGTAAAAATCATCAAGGACTCGTCCCACCCCAGTAACTATCTGTTCTGGCTACTGAACTCAGGCAAATGGTTACGTAGCATTATGACCAGAACAGAGAGACTCAGGAAGAGTTTCTACCCACAGGTCATAAGGCTCTAAAACCAGGACACGCCTCACATTCAGTAGGTCTCACCTGGACTATACACCTCACTATAATCCTGTATCTAACTCAACCACAGCATTGCACTCCCTTCAACTGAACTCATCTATCTGTATATTGCCATTTGCACTACGCTATTTGCAGATTTAGCTTATCTGCACTTCCTATATTCTGTATATTCCGGCAAATTACTTATCTGTAAACTAAAGTTCATTTGGTCTGTATATATAGTTAAGAGTGTGTATTTACTGTTTAAACTTGTTATACTGTATATTGTTAGGTTTATTGTTTAGTGTTAGTTTCCTATTTATTATTATATGTTTGCTTACATTTTTTAAAACATATTCTATTTCTTTGTAATATTTTTAAATTCTTAATTCCTTTTTAACTTTATTATTTATATATAAATAATGCACAGTCTCAGGAACGATCAGGGTACATTTCACTACATGTTGTACTTGTATAACTATGTATGTGACAAATAAACCTCTTGAATCTTGATGCTTAAAAGTTTATGAACCATTCAGATTTTTTCAATATAAAAATATGACCTAAAACATAATTACACTTCCACACAAAGAAGACAAAGATAACTCAGTTAAAAAAATGAGACTAAAACTTTATATTTGGCCATTTATTTATTGAGGAAAATTGTTATATATCTGAGAGTGGCAAAAGTCAACCTTTGCTTTCACTATTTGGTGTGACCTCCTTGTGCAAGTGCAGTTGAACATTTCTGTAACTGCTGATTAGTCCTGCACATCAGTTTGGATGAATTTTAGCCTATCCCTTCATACATAACAGCTTCAGCTCTGGGATGTTGGTAGGTTTTCTTACATAAACCGCTCACTTTTGGTTCTTCTACAACACTTCTTTGATTTGGCCATTTCAAAATCATTATCATAATTATTAACTTTTTTCTTTATAATTAATTTATGAATGGATGAAGACAATAACAGTTCTTGAACAAAAAACATAATATAAAAATTAGAGATTTAATATTTAAGATTTAATCTCACCAGTGAAGGTACAGTAAGTAAATATGTATTCATTCTTGAAGTTTCTTAAAAGAATGGTTCAGTGGGGAAAATTTTACACAATTTATCACATATTCCAGATGTGATTGATTACTCAAGACAGTGTCCAAATGTGATTTAGTGGAGTCTAACAGGGCTGACATAAGTCAATAGTCACCCAAATTGTTTCTGTAAAAATACATCATTCAAATGTCTTATCTGCTCAGATCATTTTTAGCTTTTCATTAAAGTGGCACAGACTTGTAGATTTTCTTGTAGCATAGTTTTGGGACACAGTTTGGTTTACTGGGAGAAAATGTATTCTTACAGAACAGATTTGGGTGGCTATTTACTTTTACTGTTAGTTAGCAGCATTAGTAGCATAGCTACAGTGTTAATGTGCACTTGTGATGGGTTAAACGTAGAGATCACATTTTGTTGTGGTGCTTGAGTGTGTTCACAATGACAAATTGTCACTTTCACTTCACTGATATGTTGGATAAGCTAATGTTTCAAACAATGCTAATAATGCTTGCTAATGTCAGCCATTAACAAGTCTTCACTCAAAAAAGCTTCAATGTTTTGCTTATAATGTTTCATATACAGCACAGTGCAGACCTCTGGTGGCACTCAGTGGAACATGTCCACATGTCCAGTGCTGGTCAGGTCGAGTCAGGAGTAGTCTCAAGTCTGAACGCTCAAATCACCATAGACTTAAGTGACCTAACTTTGACAAAATATTATTTTTCTACATTTTAAAATTAAAGTATATGTGATTGTTATTTATCTAGAAACCTTTAAAAAGATGAAAAAAGTATAAAAATTTCCAATGTTGAGCAAGTAAAATTTATTTTATTAATATACAGATTTAGATTTGATGCTTGCCACACACTTAAAAAATAGTTGGGTCAGGGAAACGTTTACCACTGTGTTATGCATCTTTTTTAATTATACTTTTTAATGTTTGGGAACTGAGGATACTAATTGTTGCAATTTTGCAAGTGTGATTCTTGATAATTCTTGCTAACTGTAGCTTGTACACAGTTTGAGAATGGAGACCATCGGATGTACCCTTATTGATTGCTAACCTTTATCCTGCTTCTTCTGAACACAGAGCTGACCTAGATAATGACCCACCACTCAAATAATATCAGAACAGTAGTTCTGACCATTGATAGATGACATAGAGGGTGAATGACATTGTGCATGACAGATGCTATTGTTCATCTATACAGTAGAGCAGTAATTGGACTATATAAATAGTCTCATTGTTATGAAACTACTATGAAATACTAAATTATTTTTATGAGCTGTTATTACTATGAAAATATTTCTCCATATACAAAAAAACTGTTTTTTACCACCAATTCCACTGAAACTGCTCAATGTGTGACATCTTCTTTGTATGCCAGATTGTTATTATTATTATTATTATTAAAAAAGCCTTCCCCAATTCCTGGGTTTGCCCTTCACAGAAATGGCCATTTGAAAACACAGGTCAAGTCATTTCTTTGTTGTAAAAATCTAACTCGAAATAGATCTTCCATGGGCCTTCCTACTAGCTGGTAGGTGACCTATGCCTATTTGGCTCAATGGACCAGATGCTGGTGGGTTTCTTCACATGAATTGCTCACTTCAAGCCCTTGCACAACATTTTTATCAGATTAAGTTCAAGACTTTGAGTGCGCCCTTGTACCTGATTGCCATCCCACTGACTAAAAACACCTGATTCTAACATGCTTCTGCCATTCACAAATATTGATATTTACACATTTACTTATTTGGCTGACGCTTTTATCCAAAGCGACTTCCAAGGCACAGGAACAATCAAGCATTATAGCTGCACAGGACAACACTGAAGTGAGTGCTACAAAAGAAGTCAAACCCATTTATCTCAGTCATAGAATACAGATGGCAACCGCTACAATAAAAACTATTAGTTGAACATTACTAACTGGGAGACATTCTCTAGGCAGTTATCAGGTAGCAATAGTTCATACGTGACCGATAGGCTTATATGCTGAGGTGGATGCGGAACAGTTGAGGATTGAGACACTTCTTGAATGTGGAGAGAGATTCTACAGTTCTAATGAAGCTGGGCAGCTCCTTTGACCAGTGCGGAATAATGAAGAAGAAGAGTCTGGAGTGGTACTTGATCTTACGTGGGGATGGAATCTTCAGGTGCTGTTCCCTTGCTGATCTGAATGATCGGGTGGGTGTGTAGGACTGGATCAGTGTGTCCATGTATTTGGGAGCTGATCAATTCATGATCCTGTAGGCGAGCATCAAGGACTTGAATTTAATTCTTGCAATGATGCAAGAATTGTAATTTTTTTTGTCCTATTTTGTATGAAAATCAGAGTTTGTCATATATATGCAGAAATATAGAAAAATACATAAATATTTAAGCACCATTGTACATACAATGACTACAAACGTCGCAGGAGTTCCAACATAACTTATCAGCATATCCTGCATGTCATCATTAGAACTAAACATTGCTAGGTAAAGTTTGCAAAATAAGCCACCTTTTTTTTTCTTTAAACATTTTTTTTCCTTATCCATCTGCCCATTTTTTATTTGTGTCAGGTTAACAGACATGCTAGCAGCTTGTTTAAACAGACACTGGTCATTCTAGCACTTTGTTTTAGTTCACACTGATCTCTCAGGATCACTCAGCCTGTGGGCAAGAGCTCTTCCTCTTTGTGGAACAGAGCCACTGTTGTTTCATATCTGTCACGGTCAAAAGATTCAGCCAAACAATAGAGTGGAGCGACACAGTCCACTGCCCACACATCACACAGTCTTTCGTTCACACGTAACGGTTTGCCTTTGAACTCACTGACACATACGCCCACATGCACATGCGCACACACTTAACGACACCAGCAGTTTAATTCTTATTTTAATGGCATCAGATATTGATGACGGCATATTGTACAGCAGAACTCTGTTGTAAACAGACATTGTACATCTAAGAGGGCTTAATAAAAGATACAAGTTCAGTAAAATAGAAATAAATACAAATCAAGTTCAGTCCAAACATCTGTGAGCTTAAGAGCTTAAATAATACATAATAGTTTATAAAGTACAGTAATCAAAAAACATCAGTGAATGTAAAATTAAGAAAAAAAAAGGTTCCCTGGTGAAAGAACTTGATGAATGCAGCAATGGTGAAATTGCATTTCACAGTTGGTCTGATGGTTGCCAGCTGAGGATGATACAGTAACACTGGTGGCCTGACAACAGTGAGCTATGCACTGGATTTACTATGTAGACTAATGCGACACTGTTTATGATATATACATACATGGACGGCAGTTAGACAACACATACAAAAAGGAGCAACATATCAGAAAAAGTCAGTGCATGTGGTATGGTGTACTCTTTCTTTTAAACTGTGTGATGTGGTAAGGATTCCTTCCTGCACTCGTTCACTGTCAATTACAGCAAGTTAAAGCAGAGTCTATATGTGGCTGGCTATCCTAATTATTATAAGGTTGTCAAATACAATAAACTCTATGTGTCTGAAAGGGTAAATGAATGCACTCAAATTAAAAACACTTGAAAAGGGACACTAATGCAGTATATGTCCGTAGGTGTTCAGCAGTGGTTAGGAAGAGGTAGATGGCGCTCCATGGCGTAAACAGACCTCAAAACACCAGCATTACATGAAAGAGAATCATGTATCTAAATCAGCTGTTGAGCAGTGAGGGACTAAGGACCAGAGTGGCTAATGGTTACTGAACCAAACACTTGCAACTGCATACAGTACCAGTCAAAAATGTGGACATACCGGTTTTTAAAGACTTAAAGGCATTTTAACCTAAAAGCTTCTGATTAAATGCTTGAAAAATGTTTATAAGACAAATATATGTGAATAAGTTGATGCTTCTGTGTGCATTCTTTTCTTGAAACTAAATGCTCAGCATATGTGAAGCTTCGCCAAGTGGAAAAAGCATCCCAGGTGGCTCCTAATGAGGCTGCTTTAGAGAAATCCAGGAGTTTGCAAAGCTGCTTCAGAGCCAAAGACAAGCAGCCTTGAAGAGCTGTTTGATTTGTTCAATACTTTTTATTCACAGTGTAATTCCTTGTGTTCACTCTAGGGCTTGACCAATATGGATTGGTGAGTGAGTGTGTGTGTGTGTATGTATATTGTATGTATGTATGTATGTATGTGTATGTATGT
>JBBPDA010000105.1:4885648-4901359 GCA_037974385.1 Arnoldichthys spilopterus
AAGACAGACAGGTACAAAACAAGACAGTGCAACAGTGACCAGTGCAGTTATGGGACCACCAGGTGTGAGGTAGCAGGCATTAGCATTAATTGTTAATGGTATTCTGTATCTCCAATGCTGTTTGGGTTTGTGTAGTATTTATCAAGTAAATGCTTGCTGCCCAGAATAACATGTCATTCTCAGAGGCATAGTAGTGCAGACCTCTGACTCAGGGCTGATAAATATTAAATGTGCACACTCCTAATTCCAGTAACATGTTTTTTTGGGGGTTGAACAGTTAAGGAATGTGGATACCCTAAGCTTTAATTGTCTAAATCTCGGTTTACTCACTGTTTGGAGGGTTCCACTGCTTTCTGTTTGTTTTCTTGAATGGAACTGATGAGTCTGGATCCGTTCTTTTGTAGAGCTGATCGTCTTTCTTATCAACCTGTTTGCTTCTGTCCATTAGTTGCATGTCGCTCTCACTTAGAACCCTCTCCTCCTCTTCAAGCTGGAAAATAAAGGTTTGCACATATCATGTTCTTCTAGAAGAATTGGTCAATGACACAAATAATGTTTATGCCAAACAAACATGACTTCTATGGTTTTTATTTCATGTTATTTCATACATTTTGTAGATTTAATTATGTCATGTTAAACCAATATGATATTTTTAATGTTTTTAAATATTTATTTAAAGTTGCACTCCAACACCATAGCAGCAGGTAGTTAAATGCCCTGCAGTTTAACATGCAACCTCAAGAAAGAAAGAGAGAGAGAGAGAGAAAGAGGGGGTGGGGGTAGAGCGAGAGAGAGGTGGAACTTACTCCAGCAGTCATGTGGCTTTGCCTGGAGCTGCTCACTGACCTCAGTCTTCCTTACGTGGCCACTGAATGGCACTGTAATCTATAAAGAGGGATAAAAAATACACCACCTAGTTACCAGTGAGCACCTAAAGCCTGAGTGTCATCTGTGCTTTTGTCCATATTTTTAGACAACAGTGACATATCGTCAGAAACCACATAATCAAGTCTGTTAGAGGTTACTGGACCAGGATAATCTGCATTTTCCTTGCCTCATATTCATATTAACACATAATATTTGATCATGGAACAGAAATGAAGGTGCCCCCCCATGTTGCTTTTGGGGCTTATTGATCTGGCAACACTGCTTCGCCAACGAATTAGGCTAATGGTCACCTACTTCCTAAGAGCAACAGCTGAACTTCAGTGCTAAAGATTTTCATGCATATTTTTCAAGATATGCTCATACATCACTAATACTTACATGCATTAGCCAAGCTAATGACGGTTAATGGGAACATAACATTCCTCATGCGAAATAAGCCTGCCACAGCTTCCATAATCTCTACCATCCTGCGCCCAGTATGGCCAAGTAATCCAGGGTACATAAACACATTTTGAGAAATATTAAGACACATGAAATAATACTCATTTATACCCTTTGGCAATAAAGTTCGCTAGCCAAGCTAACATCAGTAAACCACAATGTTAGCTAGCTGAGCTAACATTGGAGAATGATATTATACAGATATATTCATGTCACCCCACGCTCCGTACAAGAGATCAAATCAAGAGGGATCTATTTGAAACTGTATTTATTCCAGTAAATAAGTGATATTCGTAGACAGCCAAAGCCTCCTTTTTCGGGTAAAAGGGCAATCTGTCTTTGTAAAATCCTATACTTAAAATCTTCAGCTAGGCTTTCAATATAGTTGGAAGTATGTTTAGACAGTAATTTAAACAGTTTCATACAGGTGTCGTTACTAAACAGCATACCTGTCAGAATGACATATCCTGAGTTAATGCACATGCGTGCAACAAGCTGTACTGCACGTCGTCCCATAAATTTAGTATACCGTTGACCGAAGGTAAGCAAATGCATATTGATAGTGCTATTGTTGCAGCACATCAGTCAAATAACTATAGTTGGAGTGCAGTTTATTAAAAAAAAAAAAAGCTGTTATACTGTATGAAAGTGTAATTATTACACAATTATTAGTTTTCGGTAGTTATTTCTTGTAAGTGGAGCATGGTCCTGTACACACCCTATAGCATTGAGTTTGTGGATCTGTCAAGTAACTTTAACTTTAAAATTCCTTGTCATCCCTTAAAATCTTTTTTATTTGTGGTACATTTCCCCAATAATGGAAAAATAGTGGGAGGAGATTTTCAGTTATCTTTCTAAGGGATCATACCCACCTGAGCTCAACAAGGCAAAGTCTTAGAAAATACTCTTCTAAATTCAGCATTCATGGTCAGTATTTAACATTCAAAATGAATTACTATGTTGTAGACACTGCTATTAATATATAATAATATTTAAATTCATTTTATAAAGATGGAAAACTATTCTTCAGGGGTGCAAATGACAAAGAGTAATAAAAACAAAGAAGGAGGCCATGCAACTTTTTAAGGAATTTCATCCCTCACCAACTGGAGGACATACTGGTATTATAAAGACACGAGATTGCCATATGTTCAAGGTTCTATTGTTATGGCATGACAACAGACATTGAGAAATGGGTATGTATTTGTTAGTGTATCATTAAGCATAAATGTACATATCTTTCTATGAAAGTTGACACTGTTATTTTCAGGGTGGGGCCGCCATTGAGTGCAGTTAAAACCTTGGATTACATCAAGGTGACCATATATATATTATATGTTAGTCCATTACGGTGTCTGTTCAGGGTAATCAAATATTGCTGTATATTACTGACAGGTATCTGCTGTTTGGGAACTTGTTGGAATTGACCTCATAGGTCCACTTCCAAAAACATCCTCTGGCTTTCAATACATTTTGACAGCAACAGACATGGTTGGAGGCCTTCCCTCTAAAGACAAAGTCTGAAGTGAAAGCAGCGAAAAACCTATGTACACTTATTTATGGACATGGCTGTCCCCTGCGCATACTCTCTGACCAAGGACAGGGGTTTGGAAATTAAGTAAGCTTAATCATTTATTGAGATTAACAGCAAGCTCTGCAAATTGCTGTCCACTGAGAGGAGTGTAACTGCTGCATACCACCCACAGACAAATGGGCTTGACGAGAAGACCAATGACAACATCAAGCAGTAAGAATAAAATTATATTGTTTGCCTCCTTTCTTTGGTAACTTCTGTTTTCATTATTTACAGATATGCCTTATATTTTAAAACATTGGTGTTGTTTTAGTTGTTTAACATCAGACTATGTAGAATTTGGGTAGTATGTGTCTTGAAATGCATCCGTCTCCAGTTAAAGTAGAAATGTGTGTACCTAAATTATGAGATTTAATGTATTTACTATAGAGTTGCTCCAATTTCTTGTATTAATGGAAATATATTTTAAAATATTTTTTCTAGAGCCCTTTAAAAGCTTGTGAATCTGCAGCAAAATGACTGGGACCTATATCTTGATGCAAACCATGCAAAAATGCAAACCACAACAAAATTCTTGCCATTTTTGATAATGTATGGAAGAGAGGCTAGATTTCCTTCAGAAGTGCCTGTTGAAATGCCAACAGGTCTCTTTCTGTCTGGCTGTTGGTCTCTTAAAAAAAAAAAAAAACAAGTTTGAAATTAGGGCTGGGTAATATATCAGTGTATACTGATGTATGTATTGGTATTCAACCTAAAAATATATATATTTTTGTTTATATTGCCCTATTTAAAATGTGAAGTTAACTGTGGATTGTAGATGAGTACCTTTACAGGCATGTTTCTGTATTTAATACTGTGCAATAGTGTATGCTGTATATTGCAAAAGTCAAGTCTCTATTTTTACAATGTAGCTGTCGACAATAACACACCCTGAAGACTACAGTCCATTTGTTAAGGACAAACAAAAGATTTCCAAATGGCACAAGAGAAAAGGTTGAGGAAAATATCACATGGGCACAACAGAAAATGAGAGACACATTTGCCAAAAGAGTTCAGAAAAACTCTTATATTAATTAAACTAAATATTCACAAGACTAATTTTCTTAATGTTCTGTGTTGCTGTCTACAAACTGTGGTCTTCATGGCTCGGCTTCCTGAGTCTAGTGTTTGTCTTAGCCCTGCCTATGTATCCGCCCCTTGCATATTAGCACCTAATCTTTGTTTCTTGTTTCCTACTTGCCCAGGTGTTTCTTGTCTTGTGTCCCTTTAATAGCCCTTGTGTTTTGTAGTCAGTTGTAACACACTGATGTGTGTTTGTTATGCTTCCTGTTAGTGCTTCATGTTAGTATTTTGTTAATAAATCATGTTTAAAACTGCATACCTCTGCACTTGCTTCCAACAACCCTCAAACATTACACATGTAGGTGCTTCACCATTGCTCTGACTTTAGAAGCAGTATTATTACAACAGTGGGCAATGGTAAAGATAATAAAAAAAGATAGTGATAGTGCCTTTTACTGCAACAGTAGCAATACAGATGGATCTGGCATGTGTATGTGCAGTACAGTTCATTAAGTGTTCTGAAATCTTTTTAGTCATTTTCCCAAATTCCAGGTTTCCATTGCCGCTGATTATAGAGCTGTACAGTGTTGTTGTCAGATTTGTTTATGTTCAAGGCTGGATTATGAACATATGAAAATTCAGATAAATCAAAAACCAGTCCCTATGGATCAAAAAAAAAGAAAGAAATTTCTGTCACTAGGACAAGGTTTAGGACTGTAATCAGTTAATTAGCTTTTTATCAGACACAGATATTTGGACGTACACTGATCAGTCTCAACATTAACACCACTTGCCTAATCTTGTGTAGGTCCCACTCATGCAGATAGTCAATGTTTTTTATCTTACCTGACAGTGGTGTTAACATCATGGATGATCTGTGCATAGTGTAGCAATCCAACCTAATATGTGATAAAAGAGGAGAATTCCAGGAAACACTTTCTTATGCTTTTAAGGCTAATCTTAGCTGAAAGTATTAAAAATACAAAGATGCAGAAAGTGAAAACCTCTTTTCCTCAAGAACTGAAAGGAACAAACACCCACACTTTTATAAATGTTGCCATATATGTTTATTAGAAAAAATAAATATGAAACCATCATGATTCTTGAAAATATTATTTTAAACACACAATTTTTAAAATATCTAGTTTAATGAAATAGTGCATTACAAAATAGCACCTGAAGTGCCTCATTTATTATACCCCTTCAACACTTAGAGTACAATGGGCCTCATTCACCAACCATTCTTCTTAAAAAAAACACAACGATTCTGACATTTATTATTTTTTTCTTAATTGATGTTTATACTTTGGTAAGATCAGAATCTGCACACACTAAAGAACATGCTTATGCTGATTTGAATGAAGACATCATGAATGAATGAGGCATCTGTGCCATCAGCCCATTTCATGGTTAACCCAGGCTCCTCCATGTAGCTTGGCTATTAATGTTAAACATTGTAACAAACTCTGTAACTATATCTAGGAAGCTTAACGACTACTATTTTCAGTGGTGCTACCTCATCTCCAGCATGCAGCTGCACACATCCATCCAACACGACTCTTATAGCACGGCATGAGACTTACTGCACAAGCCATGAGAAATGCAGCCCTTGTCAATCATGTGTGTCTAACACATCGTTTTACTATCTGTTATTTTTAAATCGTGCCATACCTCTGCTTTAAACAGAACTGTGAGTCAGAACAAGTAACTAATAATGGTACTAGATATAACAGAGGAAGGCTGACATTCTCATTTGAATTTGACAAGTGAGATGGACAGGCAAACAGGTCCTTAGAGACAGATGGCAATCTAGACATGGATTGAATGGACACAATAGACAGTTAAATGATCCTATAGATGAATGGGCTTCAGTTCTTTCACCATGAGGCTGGCAGTGCTGCAGTTCATGGCCGGTTTCTGTGGAGCTCTGGGAGCTGTCTTTCTTCTGCTCTCTCTAGGGACTGACTACTGGCTGTTAGCCTCGGAGTCTTGCGATCCAGGGAACAAAAATACAGCAAGACTAAAGAGATTCACTACAGAGGTAAGGTGTTACAAAAGGAAATACATAATTTATATATATATATATATTATAAAAAATTTAGCCTGACTCATCACAAGCATGAACATATATATATGTATATAGTATATATATATAAATATATATATTCTGAAAAGCAGGTTCAAGCTTTTGATGAGTCAGGCTAAAATGACAAATATATATTTTTTCTACTATATAAGCTCAGCTTGTCAGATGCTGGAACTGTATATTATGTTGCGTAGCTGTAATGACTGATGGGAATAGAGATTCTAAACTCTATCAACTTTATCCAAAACATTCTGTGTGCTTAAAGCGATAGTAATGTGAAAAATCTAGCTTGAACAAATTTCCCCGCATACCAAATTTTTTGTTGATTAGCCACAACATGCTTGTTGACTAAAATTTACATCTTAGGTTTGCTTTGCAATGGTTAGTGTGGCAAGCTACACAGAAGTGTATTCACTATTCAGGCAAAGTGCATACCTAAATCTTCACACATTAGTCTCTGAATCAGGTTGGAAAGAGTAACTGAAGAAGTTAACTTTGGACAAGACAACATGTCTTGGCTAATTAACTTCTTTTTGGGTTAAGAGGAAAATTGTGCAGATTTAATGTAGTTCTCACTCCCAGGTCAGTGCTGTAGAAGCTCCAACTTAATGTGATGAAGAAAAGCAAGATTTTCAAGCATCATTTAATGCGTATTTCATTTTTTTAAAAGAATGACCTACAACAACACCAAGATGGTCCTGAATATGTGGTCCTGTCTTATCATGAAGGCATTTTCTGGAGGTGCTCCTACTGGAAGGGGATGGCCAGAGAAAAGGAGAGCATATTGGATTTTTGGATCAGTAAGTTAACAAATTAAGCTAATCTGTTAAAAAGGACTACTCATGGAAAACTTACATTTAAATGTACCAATAAAATACCAGGCGTACACAAGATTCAAGTGATTACAATTATTCTTGTTTTGTCATAGTTGAAGTCTTGACCATCAGGTCTAGAGTACTTAATCAAGGGACCAGTATTAAAGTTATGCTGTATAATTAAACAAACTAAATGTCTCCAAGCAAAACACATGAAGTGATGATACATACTGTTACCTGACAGCCAACCAACCATCAGAGAAGATTTGCATGCCAGCTTATCTATCTCAAGTTCCACTTTCTGGCATTTTAACCTCAGATTCAACTACAGGTGAGTGGTCCCCCCAAACAAATAGATCAATGCATTATTTTTAATTGAGACTTGTCCTGTTGAAGTCATATCTAATATGTTATCCAGTTTACAGGGCTTTTTGGTGCATTATGTCAGTGCTGGGACTCATCATGGTTATGCTTGGTGTGTTTGTCACTGTCTGTGGCATCCCAATGGCCAACCGCCATCTCTATGAAGCTGGAGGAGCTCTCTTCATAACTGGTGGTAAAAAAAGAAATTTTTATTTGATGTGTTATTGCAGCTGTTTTTTGTTTTAAAGTAAATGAAGATGCCAGTCGAAGTAAGGAAATAAATTAAACTTGTGACATGATGACATTTCTGCTGCTTTTTATAATAGATGATAAATAGTGCATAGCAAATGTTTATTGGTAAAGTGCTCTAGATCTGCTTCACCATTTTATCTATAGTTTTTATCTAAAACTTTCACACAAGGAATATGGTTAAGGCTAGCAGTAGATAATTGTAAGCAGTGGAGTAACCAGGATCTTATGCGCCCCAGTGAAAAAGAAAAATTAACCACCTCATAGTAAACATACTTTAAGCAAATTAATGTTATGTTTTAAACTACTTGTTGCTCTCAAGGCATGCCCACAAGCAACAGTAAAATGTTGATGTTAGGTTGTGAAGGACCTATTTGTTACCATGAGTGAGACACATAATGTCAGAAGGAGATAGGAGATCTCCATAGGAAGGTGGAGCAGGTGAAGTCAAAGGCACAAGTACCAAAACATCACCTGCATAAGGCCTTATTCTCATATCAACTTAATTATCTTCTCACATTTCTGAATTTCACTAAAAGCTTCTAAATTTCTTCTAAATTAAATCTGTCTGATAAACATATGGGTGTAACAAAGTTTGCTTCATTTAAAAATGTAAATTGGTTTGTCTGGTTGGCTGAAAGGAACTGGTTTACACTAGTGCACATTGCTCTTTTGGTGCTGCTGCCAGTACAGTATCTAAAAAACAGTTTGCTCAATCAAAGTCTGATACTTTAGACTGCTACTTAATGTCAGAGACACTGCTTAACAATCAGTAATAATAGTCAATGTCACTACACATTGACATACGTATACAGGTGTTAAAGCTTTTCAAATAAATGCCATATAAGAACCACTTTTGGTTCCTTGAAGAACATTTTAATAGATGCCTTGTGTATGTGTGGAGCCATTTAAACCCTTTAACTTTTAAAAAGGCCCTTCACAGTTACATCTTATTTTTAAAAACGAAGTAAAAAAAAACATTGAAAGGTTCCTTAGGGAAGTAACATTTCTTTAATTACATTACTCTGTTTTTCTTTCAGTTTTCAGTGCAGCATAACAATTACAATACAGTTTTACTGTGTGTGCAGGCCTACTTCACTTTTCAGTGGTGGGAACATTTATGGCATGGGTTCAGGGTTCATCATCTCTTGAGCAGTATGTCCTCCAGCGCAGGCTTTCTGTGTGCCCCAGCCTCCACCTCAGCGTCCACTACGGCTTGTCCCTCATGCTAGCCCCTGCTGCCTCCTTCTTCTGCTTGCTCTGCGGCCTGCTGATCCTGCTCACACAGACCGCCTCCAGAGCAGAGTCTGCAAGTGCAGCCCATGAACCACCTTCAATGCAAGAGGGGTGGCAGGTCAGAACACTATGAGTCCACTGAGTAAGACATGCAAAGATGTTATGGGAAAAAAGTTGCTCCTGCTGACTGCGAAGGAGGATGATGCTTTCCTGAGGAGAGTGCTGTTGGTTTGCCCTTAGGCCTTATCTGAAATGGAATGGACTGGAAGAAAAACATTATAGAAGAAGACAGTGGAGCATACACTCAGTACCATTCCAAAGTTCAGAAGCACTGTTTAAAAGTTTGGAAACAATGTTTTTAAAATGAAGTGTATTTGTAGATAAATAAATATAACTATTCTTAAGGTTAAAAAAAAACTTTTTTTTAATTTGACTATAAAGTGGATGTACTGGTGGGCTGCTTTTGCTTATGGCCATAACACTCAGAGAATGTGAAAATCTTTGGAGGTTTACCCCAGTCCAGGAATCTCTGACCCAATATTTATACATATTTCTTAGTAAAATTAATATAAAATGTGAGACTGTGTTCTAGCAAAAGGTTCAGGTGCATAGGCTGGCTTTCACAACATGAACTTATATCACATTACAAAATGAGTGCAGTTTTCATTCTACTTTTCTACTTGCTTAGAAATAGACTTCTTTTCATAACTGGTGTCTCTAGTGACTAAAGCATTTGACAACTACTGAGCTAGACTAGCTAGTTAGCTAAAAAGCCCTCTTCCTCACCAGCCTGAGCTCTAAGATGAGGCAACGGCATTCTCACATTCTGACTCATCTGCTGCTTCTTTCTGTCCACATGCTCAAGCTTTGCCTGTGCTGTCTTAGTGCCTTCATCCTTTTTTGAAGCTTCTTAAAATCATAGATATCAGCAGATGCCAGCAATGACACTAATATACCAAGTAATGTGAAGTAGGTCTGGTGGTTAATTGACAAAAAGGACCCACAATGCATTTATGTTTTCGATCATCAATATCATATTATTTTCAAAGTTTTTTTATTATAATTATTTTTTTTATTAAAAAGTAGATGAATGACTCAAGTGCTGCACCACAATGGGGGGGGGGGGGCATAACTTAATAAAAATGTAAAAAAGACAATATATATAGCATAATTAATTTACATCTTGTTTTTATGTCCTGTAAGCTATTATTGCATGTAAACTAGCTAAAAAGTGAAAATTATAATGTGAAACTTTGACAATAATGTGGTTTGATTTGTGTAGGAAACAAGTGAAACATTTTGGGACAGCTACGCTAAATTGGAACTACTAGAACATAGCAGCAAATTAACAAGTGTAAAAACAAGTGCTATAGCTGACACACCACACACACACACAAACACACACACACACACACACATACATACACTACATTGTCACTGCCATGTCAGTGTAACTGATATGTTGAGAATGACCTATGATACCATAATGCTTGAAAGTTTGTAATCGCTTTATAACTTTATACATTTCTGCATTAATATGCTTTAAAACATGATCAAATTTTTGTTAGTCCTAAAAGTATATAAAAAAATTAATTAGTGAAAGGGACTACCTTTCCTATCATTGTGAACACATTTAAGCACCACAAAGAAATGTGATCTGTGCATTTATTCCATCACACATTGAGCAAGCAGATATTAACAGCACCTGGGGAGCAGCGTAATGGGACAGTACCTTGCTCAAATGTACCTCAGTAGGGCGCGGGTTGGGACTTGAACTTTTGACTTTCAGGGCCCAAATGCAATGTCCTAACCACTAGGCCACCACTGCCCAGACACATGAGACAAAAATATGTTTCTTCAGTAATGGCAGGCTGTTTTGACCCAAATACAGCAAAGCAGGCCCAAACTGATTCTCTCATCACCATGTTTTTTTAATGGAATAACCTCTCCATAGGTCTTTAGCAAACTGTAGATGGACAAAAATCTTTTTGGAGAGCCATGGCTTTCTCCTATTTTTACTTTTGATACTCACAGACATGTAACATAGGAAAATGTATCTTAATAAATAAATGGCCAAATTTAATATTTAATATTTTAATAGTAATATTTAATTTTTTAATTTGGTCCTCCTAATTTACTTGTCCACTTTGGGTTCCTCTTGATACCCTGTCCACACGTAGAAAGGGATATTTTAAAATGTGGCCTTTTTTATGCGCTAATGCGCAAATGGCATTTATTGTAACTGAAACCGTGGATTTTCCAATTTTCAAAAGCCGTTTTGTTTACATGAACAAGGTGAATTTCTGCAGTGGCAGACGTACAGAAGGTACTGTTGCTCGTAACTTTGCTATTGGGACTTTTTTACATGCTTATACATACACGTACAGTTACTTTTCCTCCATTATGAAGAACACAGGGCTTCGGATGTCACTATATTCAGCACAGACACAGTCATACCCGAGCGTCTGGCGCCAACGACTCAAGTTTTGGACGAGACCCAGTCGAACAGTGGCGGAGAAACTTTGAAAGCGAGCTCATGCTTCAACAAGAAACCACCTCCTGCTTCAACAAGAAACCACCTCCTGCCACCCGTTTCTTTGGCATGCCTTGTGACATCGGTTTTTGAGTTTACGTGTGGACACAGATATTTTCAAAACCATGCTCGTGGACGGGATTTTTCTAAACGTCAGCGGAAAAACAATTTTCAAAAATACCCTACTACGGATGGACAGGGTCTCAGGATGACACAATTAGATGGCATTATAGATCATATTTTATTTAAGGTTCACAAACCTTCATGCATCATTCTAACTGTCAACAACTTCCAAAAACTGTGATGAAGGTGGTAGAGGGCGGCTAAAGAATTGTGCAGCAACAGATGGTCTGCAGTTTGCACCTGTTCACCTGGAGAGTAGATCTGAACGGTAGGTGGACCTCCTAAATTGCCCAGTTAACGGACATATAAAGTAAAATATAAAGTTGTTTCTAAAAATAGATGGTAAATCCATAGATCATTATGACAAAAACAAAATGCACCTGGTTGTCTTTTCCGCTCTCTCTTTTTGTGCTCTGCCAATGAGTGAACCACTTAATGATTTAATTTAGGTATACAGACCAACCACCAGAGTGCACTATTGCTTCAGATCTTGTGAAATAAAGTAAAGTGGTGGTAGGAAAAAAATTTTTTCAGAGATTTGTATCCTGGAGGGCTCTGGGAATACTGTAAGAATGAGGCTGTTGAAGCTGTACCCAGAAAAAAAGATTCTCTTAGCCTGTAGTCTATAAGAAGGTGCAGGTAACAGAAAAAAGATTCAAACTGGCCCATTTTGACCTTTATTTCTTGACACAGATAGTAATGATTTCATTAATTCCGTTCTATCTACCAGCATGATTTCATCTTTTAAAGGACCCATATCCTACCTATTCCTTGTATTTTTTATACTATCCAAAAAACTGTCCTAATTCATCCTTACATGACACTCTGTTTATCTCTAAGACGCCTTTAACAATTGTATGTAAATGAGCCCTGATCTGCTATTCTGTACTGTACATCATTAAAAAAAGAAGTTCAAGCTGAAACATTTGTTATAACTTAGTTTAGAGTGGTGGATCTAAACTGCTGTAAGTGGAATAAGTGGATATATGTAAGTTTGCTGGAATTTGTGACATCACAAAAGCAATGGGCTGTTTTCCAGTGATAGCTTCAGCATATAGATTGCATGGATTGGAAAAGGTGAAGGGCCCATATCATGGAAAATGTAAATAATAATTAAAAATTATAGTACTCATATTCAGTATTACTCTACGTAAGGCCATTTCAGCCTGTTCTTTTGGATCAACACCTGGACACTTCTCATTTTTGGCCAAAGTGATCCCAAAAAGAGAAGAATAAACAAACTTCATTTTCTACACTGATGCTGGATGCACTGCAGATTTGTCCCCAGATTTTTACTCCTAAATTAAGTTATATTTGTTAGGCTTTTTTCATTCCTACTTGAATTGTTACCTCACTGAAGTAACAAGACTTTTACCTGAGTATGTTTTTTAGGGTTCTTTTCTCACTTCTGGCCAAAGAGTGTGTTTCCATTTAAAATTAGGCTACTCCTCAAAATGATCATAATCTGTGTGTGTTCACATGTTTCTAACTGGAGGAGGTTAACATCACTGAGAGATGTGGCGATGTGGGCTGGGTTTGACTGGGGGTTGAAATGATGGGTCCCAAAAGTGCACATCTCTTCTTCTACTGCCTACACATACTCCTCCTCCTCCTCCTCCTCTCAGCCTGTAACTCCACCTGAACCTGTCACATTCACTTTCTCCAGTGCTGCAGACTTAAACATCTCTGTCAATCCCACCCTCGTCGCACCCCTGGAACGAATTGATGTTTTAAGGTAGATTTTAATGAATACGGCAAGTCGTATTCAGTCATATCTCTCAGATTCAATTTTTTTCCCTCTATCTCTCTTTCATGGTAGGGAATCTGTTGGCAGATTCATTACTGGTTCATGCCCCCCTTCCCACCCGCACTCTGCTCCCCCATCCTTCCTACTGCTCCAATGCCACCCACGTTGTTGCTGCCCTCATCACCAGGGTCTTTGTCCTGGAGAGATAGAACTGTCCAGAACAATTACCTCAGAAGCTTTAAACGACACACCGCAAAGGCCTTTTAATCTTCTCATAGTTTTTCCAGGAGATACCATTAAAAGAGTTGACAAAGCTCAAAATATCTGTCAGTGAGACAAGCAAGGGAAAAATATAAACATTTTTCTGGATCTCTATGGCCTTACTAAAATGTCTTATACAATGTCTGTAAACTGTTGTTTTTGGTCCCATAACTTTTAAGCTCAGTTAAAGGAGATAACAAAGCTTGTTTCATTTAAAATGGACTTCTCATCTTCTGTTTCTCAAGGAGGTACCATTGGCAGAGCTGAAGGTCAAATTATCTGTGGCTATGCTTTCTATTTGCCCCCACCCCCACCCCCTCAAACACACACACAGCCATAAAGACCTGTTTTCTACAAAAGATTGTTTCCTTATATTACCTGTAGATTTAGTCAAAGGAAATACACAATCTTAATTAACATAATTGAAAATTTCTCCAGTTTAACATGTATGCCTTTAATATGTGCACCATTCATTTTATGCTTTTGTACATCTTGTATGTAGGTTATATTGTAATTAATTTTAAATCATCTTTTTTATAGTAATATATACTCTAAACTTACATTGCTTGCAGTAAAATAAGTCTATCCTAAATGGATAAAATTAATAAAGGCCACAGAGCATCTCTATTCACTATGAACATTATCACATATTACATTTTAAGCTAATATTCCTTGTATAGCGTTATTAAAGGACCCCACAGGTTTGTGGTCTCAGATGAGTTTTGTTAAGAAATTATAAGGAAATGTAAAAGGCAACAGTGTGTCAGAGTTTGAGACTTTGTTCACACATGCTGCTTGTGTTAAGTAATAATACTGTTTATATTTTTGTATTTTTATACTTAAAATATACTTTTAAACTTGTATTTTTTAACAATGTTTCCCTTGTTGGTATGAGATACTGGTCTAAGTTTGGTTTTGCCAAAAGAAAAAAAGTGTATAAATTACCAAATTAGATTAGAAAAAAAGCGACAAAGAATGTGTACCTTTTATTTTCTGGCATAGATCCTTTTGTACAACTGCAACAAAATATTTCCGGTAACTTTAAATCAGTCCTGCATATTAGCTTAGATGTAAACCAAACTGTAAACCATTCCTTTGTACAGAACAGCTTCAAGTTCTGGGAATGTTTGTGGGGTTCCTCACATGCGCAGTTTGCTTCCTGTTGGTTTATATTATATTTATATTTACTCATTTGGCTGAAGCTTTTTATCCAAAGCGACTTCCAAGACATGGAGCATTGTAGGGAAATGGTACCTTGCTCAAGGGTACCTCAGTAGTGCACGGGCCGGGACTTAAACCTGTGACCTTCATGTCCCAAGCGCAATGTCCTAACCACTAGGCTACCACTGCCTATATGGTTTAATGTCTACCTTTTTCTTCTTTAACAATTTTTTGGTAGGACAAGTGTGCTTAGTGTTGTTGTCTTGCTGCATGACTGACTTTCTTGTAAGGTTCAGTTCAGAGACAGATGTCAGTGGTGGCCTAATGGTTAGGACATTGCCCTGAAGTTCGCTGGTTCAAGTCTTGGCCCGGGCACTACTGAGGTACATTTGAACAAGGTAACGTTTCACTACACTGCTCCCCAGGCACTATTGATAGCTGCCTGCTGCCCTACGTGTGCAGGTGTGATGGATTAAATGCAGAGGTCACATTTCGTTGTGGTGCTTGAGTGTGTTCACAATGACAAATAGTCACTTTCAGTTTTAATGTTCTGACATTTTTCTTTAGATTTCACTGGTATAATTTAGAATCTATTGTTTTATTTATGATGGCACACTGTCATGGCCCAGATGAAGTAAAACAGACCCAAACCATAATACTATGGCTACCATGTTTCACAATTGGGATAACACTCTAATGCTGGAATATAGATATTTCCTTTCTTCAAACACTGTACTTTTGTAACGGATGGAGTAGAGGAGGAGGTGGCATTTATTAAAACACTGATGAGAGGGATTACTTAGGGTCGCAACCAACTAGGTGGGTGCGAAGCTTACTGTGAGGTTGACTTCAGTATCCTAAGCCGTTTCTCTAAGCCGTAGAGTGTTCCTTAGTCTTAGCTTTCCTAGCACCCATAGCCCTTAGCTTTTTGTGTACTGACCTTCGTGTGTTTTTTGACTACTCTTAGCCTGCCCTTAGTATTCCTGTTAGCCTGTCGAGTGTTGACCTTCGGACTGTTTTTGACCCTGCCTTTTTGCCAAGTCAAGTCAAGTCAAGTTTATTTGTATAGCGCTTTTTACAACTGACACAAAGCAGCTTTACAGAAACCGGGTCAGAGCAAGGAAAAACTCCCTAAAAGTAGGAAGAAACCTTGGGAGGAACCAAGGCTCAGAAGGGGGAACCCATCCTCCTCTGGTTGACACCGGATAGCAA
>JBBPDA010000105.1:4903277-4927968 GCA_037974385.1 Arnoldichthys spilopterus
ATCAAATGGGAAATATCTGGGTGAACATAGATGGGGTAAATATGGGCTGAACTATATGGGTATCAAATGGGAAATATATGTGGAAACAATTATTCATACAAAAAAAAAACTTGTAAGATTTACTTTAAAATTGTAATAGTTTTCAATATCATTAAGGGCTATGCAAGATTGGGGGCTTAAATCATCCTTTAACAATGATGAATACATCCACTGGATCCTCTCCATCAGCACCATGGACAACCAGAATCTTCAGAATGTGTTAAATAGCATCACTTTGTTAATGACCTGTACAAAATTTAAAGGGAAAAAAGTTCTGTTGAGACAAATAAAAATGGAATTGTTTGACTGTATTATTAAGGCAGAATTAACTCATGCATTACTGCTACAATCAACCTCCATTAAGCACAACTCAGATTATGTTTAAACTGAATCAAATCTATGAGCCAGTGTTAGTCAAACAGCTGTAAAATGAGATAGAGGACATTTTGGTTAAATGAACCTCTCAGTCATAAATTGTGTGCTTCTGTACCTTTATAGTGTCCAGAAACTTTATGGCTTTATAACCCTGGAGAATGTTTAGTTTTTGTGATTGTAATTTTAGTTTGTTCTTCTAAATTTTAAGTTTTTCAGAGTTCTATTTTTTGTGTGAAATTAGAACAATTATTACACTGTTATTTTATTGTTTGTTATATTATTGACCATTTCAAAACATTCACAATCCCCAGCAACAACTGTTGCACATTTACTATGCCCTTCTTATTCATATCATTTAAATATTTCACTGTATGGTTTAGCAGCTGTGTGCCTCCATGTTATGATTAGTGTTCTTGTGCTTTCTGATACACTTTCTGTAGCACATAAAGGTTTATATAAAGGTCTTTTTTTATTTCAGGCTTTTTTGCAAAAAAAAGAATATGGTCTCCCAATTGAAAATAATACATGTACATCAATGTACTTAATATATTATTAAAATTTTTTATTTACATAAAGGGACAGGAAACCATCTATATAATACATCCAAAAAAGTGAAAAATACCATGAAAATAATTGTCATATCACACACGTTCCTCCTCCATATGAACTATGATTGGCTGTGACAATAAGTAAACAAGCACTGTGAACCAACAGTACCCCGAAACAAGTGGCAAAGCAGCTGAGATACAAATAATTGCTTCTGTTCAAGATTTTCAGAATAAAATCAAAGTGAAATTAAGATGCAGAGATGGTCAAGTAGTGAGTCAAGTTCCAACCGAGCCGCCTCACATTCCCCTACTCTTATACTCAATCAAATCTTAGCTTGGAAAATACTGTCAGAAAACTGCTGTGACAAATCTAATATCAAAAACAGAAAGAAAATAACTTACGTTACAAACAAAATCACGGAACATGGGTTCCCAAACTTCACCACATATTAAAAAACGTCTCTACTCTAAACTCGCATGGGAAAGCTCTTGTCTAAATGCGCATGTGTGGATTTAAATGCGCTGCACTTTCCACTTGCGTCTTGAATAAAAAAATGCGCGCGAGAAAGTCACCGCGAAAACCCGCCCAATCTGGCAAGGACCGGTCAACGATCAACCGAGGAAGAGCTGCTCTGCGCATATGTTGGTCCTATAAGCTGCTGAAAACTTCTGAACCCTATAGATACATCTTTTCAAAGTGCGTTGTAGGTAAGTAATTTTTCAGTTAACTGTTAGCTAGTCAATCAGTTCCATATGAGGGTCACATTTTAAATCAACACTGGTAAACATTGATGCCAAATAACATTCGCTCCTTTTTGCTAATCTTATTGCTCATGCTGTCTTCTCTATGCATGATAATTCCAGTCTTGATTTTTAAATCCTTTAACATTGAGGGGCAAAGAAAATATGTATGTAACATAATTTGGCTGACATGTTTAAGGAGTTATTTAAAAAATTTGTTCAGTGAAATTGTACATAAATCAGCATTCTGGCACTCTGTTACATTTACTTTCATTATCTCATGCCAGACTTATTGTGACTCACATTATGCTGCTCCATTATTACATTCTGGTGGACAGTAATTTAGCACTTTTATATATATACTTTTATACTGTTGTTTCACTGGATTTAAGGATCAAAATGTCAAGTCCTTTGAAAGGAAAGTATGCTGTGGTGTAATTTCCTGATGGCCTTGCAGTTGTTTCTACTGCTTGGATTTCCTACAGCAAAGGAGTAGGCGGAAATGACATATATTCATGTTGATGGCCTGACCGTTCATCTTCCGAAGATGGCAAAAGAACAAGCCCTGGTAGACAAGACCACTTGGAACTATCATCCTTCTGTCAAATTTCTGTTTTCTTCCAGTATGTACTAATGTACATTTATGTCAGTGTTTCTTGAGTCACTATATTTTACATGTACTGAAACCTGCTTCAAAAAAGAACAGAATATTATACTGACAGAATATAACAATTAAAATATTTTTTACCTTTTAAGATAAATGGCAAACAATCTTGGAGAAAGAAAGAAAGACCCAAGACACATCATGTCTAGAAACGGATAAAGAGGAAGCTGTAAATAACAAAATCTTAAATGTTAATTTATTTATGCAGAATTTAAAAAGTAATTTTGAGCTTTACAGCTCTCACTGCAACATATATTTGGACTGTCATATGAAGATGGAGATTTGCAGGAAGAAAGAGGGAACCAGATGCCTAGGGCTAAAGCACCACTCGTACCAGCCTTTCCAATATATAACGAATGCAAGTCAACAAGTGAAAAATTACTGGCTCAAGGTGTTAATAGCAAACATTACTGTTAATGAGTAAGTGGACATCTGGATGAGTCTGCAGAATATTATAGTTTGTGTGGGGCCAGTGTTGTCTGATTGACATGTGAACCATTTGTGGGTCATTGACATTGCTTGTCATCATGTAATTCCTAGTATTCAAAGTCATGTTTAAATTACCAGGGAAGGAATCTCAACACTGCTTTATTGGTGGCTGGTAGATGGTGTTGTAATCTACCACCTCTGCTTAATTATCATTCCAGTTGGACATAGATGGCCTTCTTTATTCCTCTCAAACCAAAATGTCCATAATAAGAACATTTTGTATCCTAAATATCCAAAATATGTAAACATTTTATATAACATTTTCTGTATGTTTCTTGAGGTATAACAATAACTACATATGTTTATTGTATGTTTTATTATTGTATGTGATCTTTTTATGGAAGGGGGTCCTTGAAGCATTTAGCAGGTTTTTGGTTTTAGTACAGGATTTCTGACAAGTCTTAAAAAGTCTCAAATTAAAAAAATTGAATTTAAGGCCTTAAAAAGTCTTAAAAACAATGAGGTCACATTACATTTTGGTCTTAAATGTCATTGTATATTTAATGCTACTAGCTCACATTATTGTAATAAAAATCCCAAATCTGCTCTGTTTCTCCAATCATTGATAGCCTGCTCATTTTAAATAGTTACAATTTGAAAATGTCACTGGAATAAAAGTGTAATAAATAAAAGTGCCCTTCGTTTTAACTACTATATATTGTAATGTGAGTGATTAGCTCTTAAGTATTTAAACTTAATCAAATGCAATCCCTTTTAAGAAAAGTTTACACTTGCCTTATGTATGTGGACACTGATTGTTATCATCTGTGTTGTGTTCTAAAGCAGGTTTTAAGGTGACAGTCATAAAGCTGTTGACAGAACAGTCTCTAGAATTAAAGGAACTTCGAAAAAGAGTTGAACATAACACATCACTCCTGAATGACCTATGCAGACTGAAAGGCGTGTCTCCTAACTTAGGAGAAGATCATGTTGAAGCTGACATGGAAATTGATCTGCCCATAACAACTTCTGAAAACCTTCAGGCCCTGAAGAGAAAACTGGAAGATGTGGATTTTGCCAATAAATTGGTAAGGATCATTGTATTAATACTGTGTCCTATATTTATGACCATTTGTACATTTAGTAAATACATAAGTAATTTAGTAATGTGTCCATCATTCACTGAGGCATTGTTAAAATGGTTGCAACTGGTACAGCTCTTATAAGAGTCATAACAGCACTTTGCATGCTTTCATACAAGATGAAGGAGTACTCATATAATATTGTGACGAGCCGGCACCTAAGGACTGGCTCCCGTGAGCCTTTGCGCCCAGCGCGTTGTTCGACCAGATCTTTTGGGGACATGTGGAAGGGGAGATAGATGTTGGTGTGTGCTGATGTAGTGTTATTTGTGATCTCGCCAGTTACCCTCCGCTAGTGTGTTCGCAGCCGGAAGGGGGTGCCGAGCGAGACGGGAGTGCGTTGTTGGAGTTGGGAGTTGAACTGGGTTATACCAGTTGAGGGCACTGTTTCGGCTCTTATAGTGAGTCTGTGTTTGAGACTAAGAAGCCGAGAAATAAACGACTTACTTGGAGATCACCGTATCTTCGTGTTTTCTCTCGCAAGCTCGCCACAATATCTTTAGTTTGGCTAATCTTTGTTGGCAGTATGTTCCTACCATTAAAGCAGTCAGTATGGTATTCATTGACTTTTTACTATTGAGTAATTCTGCAGTAAAATCCTAGTCTATATAGGTGAACAATTCACTAATAAGCATGCATACATTCTGAATACTTTTTTTTAGGTCTTCAAGCTTGCTGTACTTGGTGGTAAGGATGTACCCAGTACCACCAAGTCTATTTTGTCCAGCCTTTTGGCTCCAGAATTGGCACGGCAGTACAACTGGACAGGGGTGAAGGGGAAAAAAGAATCCCAGACCTTCGTAATTAATACAGTTATACTCCTTAAGTGTGTGTCATTACAATAATTAATAGGAATAATGCAAGTACTTTCTATAATTACAGAATCTTCATTGGCTTTTAGTACATGATTTTATACAAGTTAATTCAAAGGTACACCAGTCCTGACAATAAGCATGTAACAAAAAGACCTTGTCATCTGGTCTTGAATGTTTTTGGTCCTATTTAAAAGTTTACAACTTTATGTTACTCAATAATTGCAAAACTCATAATCATAAATTTGCTGAATATGGAGATACGTTTGTTAACCACAATTACTATTTGGCTTTGGAAAATATTGCTGTATACAGACTGTCTAATTAATACCTGCTTTGAAGTGATGAATATATATTTTTTGTTTGCACTTTGTGAAGTATTTTCAGAATCATTGGAAGCCAAAATTTGTATTGCTGTTAAAATGTCTAAAACTGCTTTTCCATTTAGTGATTTCTTAGGCAAGTTGTGTACTTGGGTAGTGGTGGCCTAGTGGTTAGGACCTTGCTCTTGTGAACTGAAGGTTGCAGGTTCAAGTCCCGACCAGGGCACCACAGAGGTTCCCTTAAGCAAGGTACCACTGCACTGCTCCCTGGGCGCTATGTACATGTGATAAAATGCAGAGTTCACATTTTGTTGTGGTGCTTCAGTGTGTTCACAATGACAAATAGTCACTTTCACTTCACTTCACAGTGCTCTGAAAGCCAATAACCTGTATAATTCTGCATTTTCTTTGTTAATGCAGGTGCTGTGCGACAACATTCTAAGATGAAAAATGCAACAAAGGATGAAGTAAAAACCTGCATTACTTCCTATCTTTACAATGCCAGGGATTTAAAAGGTGGAGGAGGTAAAAGGCATGCAAATGAAAAAAATGGTGAACACACTCATTAGATGTAGAGGAGGATATCAATCCTCATTCTAAACAAAGAAAAGAAGCGGATGACTGAAAGTTTATCTTTGTTATTCAGAACAATATTTTTTTTCTTTAGACAGGGCTACAGACAAAGAATGTTGGCATTATTGTGTTTTGCTGTTTTATAGTGTGTGTTTTTACAGTTTGTACACACCAGGCTTCTTCTGAACATTCAAAATATTTTCTTTGTAAGCAACTTGTGAAAAGTTAGATTAACATGTATGTAAAGTATCAATATTTTTTATTTAAAGTTTGTTCATTTTTATATTATTAAGTTTCTAAATGTTTCACTAAATGTGTAAGTTTGGGTAAATATGTCTTTAATATGACATGACGCTTTCAAGTTTATACACTTTTACTTCATCTGAAACCATAGTCACAGTTAGTTTATCAACAAAATACCTAGCCCATTATTATTCATCCTCAGCAAAATTACCTTTAATAAACCCTCTGAAATAAAATCTATAGCTAGTCCACTTGGGTCTAGATTCTGCCCATTAATTATGGCATATGGGATCATCCAGATTTTGCCCATTTAGATCCCATTTGGTTTATCTGGGCTGGCCCACATGGGCCCCATATGACAGTTCTGAGGAGCGAACCCTCAGTACATGCCCAGGAAAGTTAATAAATTGCCATGGAGTGTAAGGATTTAAGGCACTTTGACAAGTTTTATTGTAGATGAATAAGTATCTCAAACATCAGGTCTTGTGGAGAATTCCAGGTATGCATTAGTTAATACCTACTAAAAGTGATGCAAGAAAGGACAACAAGGAGTTAGTTTTCTGGTCTGATCCCACAAAGGAGCTACCGTAGCACAACTAGTTAATGATAGAACGGTGAAACACAGTGCACCACAGTCAGAGCTTTTCTGGCGAGTGAGGATGACCTACACAATATAGGTTATAGCTAAAAATAAACACAAGACATGTGGACAAGGAGCACATGGAAAAACAAAACAGAACCAGACAAGAACAAGATCAAAACCTTACATATGTGAAGACACACACCAGGAGCAGTAGCACTGGGCTGCTCATCTGTACGTGGGGGGCAGCTAGGGGGTTAAGTGCCTTGCCCAAGGGCACGTGAGCTCAGGATGTAGGAGGGGGAGGGCACTATTTACTCACTCATTGCCAGTTCTGGGGTGTGAAACCAAACCCTCTTTTCCAACCATTAGACCACAGATAATTTATTTCAAGTAGCTACAGTGTTGTGTAAGTTGTTACTTTCTATGTAGTCACTTTTTACAGGTGAGCTCTATAGTACTACACATTTTAAATTCATAGTGGTGTGTGTGTGTGTGTGTGTGTTAGATATCTAATTGATGCATGTAGGGTGCAAATAATAGCCTGGCAGGTCCTCCTCACATCCTAAATAATGCTTGGCTGAAAACAACCCGAACTGGGTTGTATTTTAACCCACTGCTGAGTAAATACTGGACAGCACATATGTTGGGTTGTTTTAACTCAGCATGTTGGGTTGAGAATAATAACCAAATGCTGATGTATTTAAATCTTGGGTCAAAAATAAAAGCAGCATGAGGGTTATTTGCATTTTTTGTGTTACCTTTAAGTGTAAAGTATGAGTAATTGTGAGTTTTACTGATGAAAAAGTTTAACAAAGAAACATGAAAACTAAATAGACAGAAACAAACCCAGGAAACTAAGCATGACAGAGACATCCACAGTACAAGCACCAGTGCTGACAACAGCAACAACAACAGAGACCAGACACCAGACAAAAGCAAACACAGGGGTATAAATGCGCAAAACAAGATGGCTGAAACCTGGGAAGAGCACAGAGACAAAACAAACAGACAGGGAAATGGCTAACAGAGAAAGTAAAGAAACAGAGGCCTGTATCACGGGATATAATCCCACTGTAAAGCATGACACACCTGGGGCATGCAAATACATAAACAATCCAATAACAAAATACCTAGAAGAATGAAAACAGACACAAAAGAAACAAAACAAAGGCACAACAGACCTGACACCAAATTATAGAAAGAACATACTCAGGACTGAAATATGCACTGATAAGACAACAAATATGACAAGACTTGAGACAGACTTAACAGTCACTTGACATGGACAAAACTTAGACATGACAAACAGGACCAAAGAAAGGAAGCTAACTTCAAATACTACAAAACTAGAAATAAGACATGGCATAAACAGGGACAGAGACCATTACAACAACAGGGACAAGAACTGGAACCGACAACAACTTGAACAGCTGGAGACAAGCTGCTCCCCACTGGAGCAGCAGCAGAGGGTGTTGGCTTTGGTGGCTCACCATACTGAGGGGCCGGGTCTGGTGACCTGCCGGAGTGAGGGGCCTGCTCCCTGGGCTCGCCGGGCTGGGTCTGGCTGCTCACACGGCCTCCTCTCCACTACGGCGCTTCCTAACAAGAGTAAGAGGTCTTTTATTTCAAAATGGAAAATAAAGAAAAATAACATTTATTTATTTAAATCAATCCAAAAGGCCTAGTGACAAGACCACAGACAGAATCACGCTTACTCTTCATTTATGCACAGACCAGTGTGTGGTCTTGAAATTTCCGCCTCTTGCACATAGTTCACCATGTTTGTTAGAAGCTGTTAAAATGGTAAGGGGGTATTTTCAATTCTTGCAGTATTTTTATTTTTTTTTTACAATAGTTCTTATTAATGACAATGAAAGTAGGGTTTCATAAGTGTGGACTGAAACAAGTCAAGTCAAGTTAAGTTTATTTATATAGCACTTTTTACAACTGACGTTGTAACAAAGCAGCTTTACAGAAACCAGGTCCGAGCCCCCAAAAACAAGCCAAAGGCGACAGAGGCAAGAAAAAACTCCCTAGCTGTAGGAAGAAACCTCAGGAAGAACCAATGCTCAGATGGGGGAACCCATCCTCCTCTGGTCGACACCGGATAGCAATAACATACAAGAGAAAAGAAAGGGAGAAAAAGAATAAATAAAATAAATATATATAATTATAATTCTCAGTATAAATGGGCAGCAGCAGTTCCTTGTGTACAGGTGCTGTGATGACTTTAGATCAGTTCTTTGGCAGATAGGGCTGTTCATATGGGCTCCTCAGCAGGAGTGAGTGGGTTAAAAGCTGCAAAAACTTCAACCAGAAAGTATCTGGATAGGTCAGGCTGGTCCAGATAGCAGAATGGGGCAGGATCACTGATATCTCAGCAGGGCAGCTCAACAGAGCGTGGGAGAGGGGGAGAGGGAGAGAGAGAGTAAGAAAGAGAGAGGGAGAGAAAGAGAGAGAGAGAGATTGTTAGTGATGCTGAAATGTTATTGAAAATTATGTACATTGTGGTCTGAGTGCAGGCAGGAGCTTCGGCAAGACTCACTATGACAGCATTACTAAAGGGGAGACCTAGAAAGAAGCACAGACATGAGGGCATCCTGGGGCATAAAGCAGCACAACCACTCGACTGTCAACAAACCTGAGTAAACACGTCAGAGTGGGCGGCGACAGCATCTACACATCCCAATTTACCAGAATACTCTATGCCTGAAAACTCTCCAGATCTACCCCCTATCTAGGACTAACAGAAGGCTTGACTTAACAAATATGTTTTCAGCCTGGACTTAAATATTGAGACTATGTCTAAGTCCCGAACATAATTTGGAAGATTATTCCATAACTGTGGGGCTTTATAAGAGAAAGCTCCGCCTCCTGCTGTGACCTTTGCAAAGTTGGGGTACCAACAAAAGACCTGTACCTTTTGATCTAAGTAGGCATGGTGGATCATAAGAGACCAAGAGTTCACTCAGATACTGTGGTACAATATCGTTTAATGTTTTATAGGTCAATAATGTCATGACATGTCAGGGTCAAAGCTTAAATATGGAGACAAATGCCCACATTCAGCATAATTCAAAATACTGACATTAAGAGGTTTTTTTTAGCTCAGCTTTTAGCATGGTGGCTAATTTGTTGTTTATACTTCACCTGTTCTTGATCAGGTACAGCAACACACAGTTCTTTGGATATTCTAGCATGATTCATTCTAGAGTGGCAAAGTAGTGTACTGTAGTATAGCATTTTAAAGTCAATGTAAATTAAATTTAAATAAGTTTTTTTACACAAAGTAATTGTTGAGGTTACTGCGAGAGTGAGGAGAAACGTAGTATTCTCAGTTAATATTATATATTATTATATTATTATCATTTTTACTTTCTTATTATGTTGAATATGATTTCAAACATTCTATTAAATGGTGTCCAACTCGACCAACAGTGGCCATAAAAAAGCATTTGTTGATGGAGCACAAACATTGATTTTGTTCTGTTCCATTTTGCTATTGCTCACTCCTTGGGCCCCAAAAAGAAGAACAGAGCAAAAAAAGTCTAAAAACTTTTGATTTTTTAAATGCTAAGATGTTTGTTGCTATGAAGCCTCATTAATCCACATACATCTTAATAGGTGTAACATTTTGAGGAAAATATTGGGAAAAAGTGACTGTTATCCTTTGTCCTGTAATGCTCTGTGCTATCACTTCTATAATTCCCACTGCTTTGTGTTTCTTCTGTCTCTCTCTTTCTCTCTTTTTATCTTTCTTACTCTCTCTCTCTCTCTGGCCAGCTCTTTTCGGGTCTATAATGAGTTCTGTGATTGCCGTGAGCCCCTGTGCCCCACGCTTCCCCCTCTCTGCTCCGTGGCAGGTTAATGAATATTGGAGAGATCAGCATGCCGCTGTTAAACATGTTACACACACTGAGCTGGTGAACGCAGCCCACAATCTACCTCCAGCTCACAGCCTATTGCTTTGGCATCAGCCTTCATAACCTTGTCTGGGGCATCTCAGACTATGCACATTTTATTGATTCACTTATCAATCTTAAAGGAATACCCTAGTTTCTTTTTAGACTTATTTGCTGGTTGTGTGGTGTACTGTCAGTCACCACAGACAACAATTTTGACAGATTTCCTGATATTTAGAAAATAATAGGAAACACATTAATCCATCATTCACTTAGATGCCAATGTGCAGTTGCTGAATAGCATTAATAAACATTTGAAATAAATATGAGGCATATTTATGTAATTGTACAAGTACAACTATTTTACAAAAAAGTAAAGGTCATGACGAGGCAGACATGAGAAAGTATCATGTTTTATGAAGTCTATCCAGTGTTTGAAACTGGAGCAACACATCAAAAACAATTTTGGCTTTCATCTTCCTTAAGCTTTTCTGATATCCGTGCATGACTGGGCTGGTGCCTATGAAAATTCTGCCATTATGCTGCTAGAGATTTACCACATTTTTTCACTATGGAATAACACATTAGACTTAACTTAGATTACAAGACTTAATGTTCGCTGTACACTTTCACTGACCGAAGTCAGCACCTGCCCATTCTCTTGTAAAATAAGTGTGTTTCAAGTCAGGGTTTTTTCTGTTCTTTTCTAAGTAGAGGGAAATGTGTCGGAATGATTGTCTGTAGTAATAATGATATACAGATAAGACAGTGTAGTACAAATGCAAGACAATATACATGGTATATATACATATGTACACATGGTATAACTAGGCAGTAGTGGGCTAGTGGTTAGGACATTGCCCTTCGAAAATTAAGGTCACAGGTACCCTTGAGCAAGGTACCGTCCCGCTACACTGCTCCCTGGGTGCTGCTCAAAGGTTTCTGGCCTTGTCCTACAAGGACTGAGATCTCTCTGTAGATGATGAAAGACTATAATTCTTTGTAATCTTGTGCTGAGAAATATTTTTTTGAACTGACTGACAATTCTCTCATTAATTCTGGCATGAAGTGATGAGACTCGATGATCTAGTTGCAAAGACTGAGCTTTTAGTGGATCCTCTTTTATACCCAATCATGATCCTTTCGCCTACTACCAGCTGATCTGCTTATTGTGAAAGGTTTCAATAAAGCATAACTTTTTGCTGTCAGAACTTTTTTTGAGTATGTTGCAGGCATGAAATTCAAAATTTGTTTATACTTACAAAATACATTTAAGTTGATCAGTGAAAACATTAGAAGTATTTTATTTTAAATGTTTATTTGACATTAAAATTTAAAGAGTTACAAATGTTATTATGAATTATTACAAATTTTCTTTAAAGAATAACAAATTTTCCAATAATAATATAATAGCATGCAGTAATACAATGACTTGTCCCATTTTCCAAGCTCCTTCTATCTGTCACTATTGTCACTCTCTCTGCACCCTCACGGCTCACCTAAGAGGTCATTGACTCAGGGGCAAAATAGCTTTTTTACTCTCCTTATCTGTATGGAGTGAGCATGGGCCTGGGCAGTAGCATTGCTAGCTTTTCTTTATCAGCCTCTAAAGTCCATCCGAATTTCATTAGATTACTGTGTACATTAGGGAGGGCAGGCTGATTATATTCCGCTAGTTTCTCCCACCTCTCTCCTCTGCTTTCATGATCAGAATAGGCTCCTCATTTTCCTCCCCCTCATTCCCCTGCTTGCACGCCTGCGTTTTCACGCTCTTCCCAGAGAAAACGATCAACACAGTGTACTGGAAAAGCAAGCGAGACGGAAAGAAAGATTAAATCCAAGTTGCTTTCATCCATGGCTGCTTTCATGTCTTCTTCTTTTTTTTTCAAATACAGGGAATTATCAGTGCTGCTACTGACGCAGCCTCCTCTAAGGGGGAGGAGAAGAGGGGAATGAGTGTGCTAACAAAAAGAATGAAGGAGGGATGAGATGAGCAGAATGAAAAGTAAGGTTTTAAATGACAAGAGCTTTTGTTTGACCATCCGTTTCTTTTTTCGTGAAAAGTGGCTTGGCTAACCCATTGAACTCTAAGCACTCTTATTATCTGGATATTAATCTTAAGCCTTAGCAGTAAAAAGGAAACCGTATTGTATATTTGACAGTAAGTGTTTCTCACTTGTATCTCATTCAAACAAGCTGTGGAAATTTGTTATAATCCAGATAAAGTTTTAGTTTATATGACTTTAAAGTTAGTTTCTGGGCTGCCTAAATATTTTAGGGTGACGTCTAGTAGTCAATATGATACAAATCTGTATTTTACATTTATTTTAAGTGAACTCAGAATTAAAAAAAAAAAAAAAAATACTAGTTTTACAGGGCATATTTGCAAACACCACTTAAACAAAATGTCAAAGATGTACAAGCTCAAAGCTGTTGATACAGAATGCAGATATCTGTAATTCATTATATAATTAAATTTGCATAATAATGTAATTACATATGTTTAATTAAAATAATAAGTATTAAAAAGATATCTCTACATCTAAGCACTTAGGCATATTATTCAGTAACTTCTTTTTTTGGAAACTAAGTTACATAGAGAGTAAGGAACTAAAATGTGGGACTTAAGAGTTTAAGGGGCTAATAGATTAATGAATGATCAATAACAGTTAACATAGAATGAATGTTGATAACTGTTGTGTCTTGAATAGCAAACATGATGAAGTTTGAAACTGTTTACACCTCCATCGGTGTATCTTGTCAAAATTATATCTGGGCATACTTTGGCTGGAGTCCACTTTAACTTCTCACTAAAATGTATCCCCAGTAAGACACGATGAAATCCTACTGCACGTTCCCACTTGTTACACATTAAAATATTCATCATTTTTATATTTTATTGCAAGAAGAGTGCAAGAAGGCAATAGGCCTACTTTTTGGAACTATGGTCAAGGTTGTTTTCTGTATGTTGTTGGAGTGATCTGATTTTAGTGTCATCACAATGCATCCTGGGTGTGTTTACACCCCTCAAATAAGAGTCTCATCAGCACTTAGGGTCACACTAAAAGCTCTTTTATATTTGACCCTAATACGCAGAGGGTTCCAATATCCCCATCCCCCGAAACACAGAAGCAGCATTAAAATGTTATTAGTCTGAAATCTGAAATTAAAATAATAAAAATAATATTAATAAATAAATAAACACCAGCCCCCCCCCTCCCCACCACCACCTAGAGAAAGCAAATTTTCAGATATTCATGGTCTGCATTCTAATCTCATTCGTTTGGAGCATGTGTGTGTATGTGTATGTAAGTGTGTGTGTGTGTGTGTTTTCATTTTTCATTAAATTTGTGTCAGGACTAATTTTGAGGCGAATGAATACAGATGTCAGGGTGCCATCGGATCCCGTGGCAGCCCCTCTTAAATGAGATAACAGGCTTTAGTGGAAGAATTAACACTATTGGAAAAAATGAGATTAGCTTAAAGGACGCGGGTTATGGCTGCAGCGGGTCTCGCTGCACAGCAACCTGCGCTGCCAAAATCGCAAATCTATTTCCAAACGCTCCGTATTAATTATCAAACTAAAGCCGCTGTTGCATATTGACTCATCGGGCGTGCTCTTGTATTATCTCCCATTAAGCGGGGAGAAAGGGGAGATTATGTGGGCCTTCAGGGGCGTTTTATGAATTCTGTGAGAGTGTTAAACCATGTCATGGACTTTGGAGGATCACGCCAGCGTGCACCCCTGATGTGCCTTCTCCCCTCCTTGTACTATAAAATGCATCTTTAAGCCCTAAATTTGATTATTTCTCAGTGCCGTTTATCAATTAACGGAAAGGATATTGGCTCTGGATGTAAGAGGCAGTGATGTGAGCAAATATGTGCGAGTGGGGTATTTGTGTGTAGTCTGTGAGAAGAAGGCATTCATGGCAGACCATGGTCATAGATAAGAGGGTCTGGACTCTTCTATAAGGTTTCGACAATGCATAATTCACACAATTATAGATACAACAAAAGCTTGCTTGACTCATTGACTCTAATGAGCAAAGGGACCGAATAAACATAACATGGCAAATCTAGCCCCAAGCTATTATGTATATAATATAAAATTGATAGTTTTGTGTTTAAAACTGACTGAGTTCAGTTTAAAGCCACTGTACAGTTATATACTGTTTTATATTATCACTGGACGTACCACACCTCTTCAAAATATTAAAAGACATACTGAATATTATTTCATTATTATAATTTATTCAGCATCATTCATCATTGCATTTTATGACTATTTTATTAAAGAAAAGCCACCTTTACTTTTTGTGCCTAACAATGCCCCTCAGCCATGGTGAAAACCCTGTAATGTATGGCTTCTTGCTGTAATATACAGAAAGGGAAAAAACGGCTTCCTTGGTAGCTATGGTAATCACTTTGCATGTAACATGGTGTTCCAACATAGCCAGGTTTAGATTCTACAACCATATGATTATGAAGGAGTTGACTACTGTTTATTCAAGGCCTGCATAGTGAGTGGCAGCTTGGTCTACAGCAATGCAATGTTGATGATCCAGAGAGCACATAGGGCCCTCTTCATAATCTCCCAGGTAATGATCCCCCCAGCCCCACACTGCTATTTCACACATGGATGCCGCCTGTGATGAGAAGAGTGTGTCAGTATCGATAAATAATTATGAGCAATGAGACTTTCTTTCCTGTACTGGAACTCGGCCGAAATGACTTCATAAAGTGAGCGTTGCCTGCTATGACAGCACCTTTCGAGCTTTCTTGCGCAAATTATGCAGTGCAAACTCATCTATGGGTGTCCGGCACACATCTGGATGATCATCCTATGCATTTCTCATTGGCTGTGTCCAGGTATGTGCCTGGTGACAGCAGCATTGAAGCATGCTAGTTGAAATAGGTGGAAAGAAAAATACAGAGAAAAACAAAAGAGGGGCACCTTAAAGGAGAAGATGTTGCATGGCAATGATTGTATTCACACAATATAATGCCATTTTATATATATGTATATAGTCATATCAGTGCAGTATTGATTTTGGTGTCACTTTTGGTGGGGCTATCACATGCATTAATATGTAAAATATGCTCTTGGAATGAAGAGAAATGTTCAGACTCCCTCCCCAGATGGTTACTGAGAGCAGAAAAGAAGTGGCTTGAAGGCTGCAGAGAGAGAAAAAACAAAAAAATAGGAAAGAGTAGGGAAAGAAGACAAAAAAGAGGGAGAGGAAGGTGGTAGTATAAAAAAAAATCAAAAGTGAGAGAGGTGGAGATTTAAAGAGAGGCCAGAAAATAGAAGAGAAATAAAGAAAGGGTGGAGGGGGTGGATGGTGGGGGTGGCAAAATGAGACCAAATTTTCTTTGGCAATCTCGCCTCTCCTGCTGCAGGTGTGAGGCTATTTCACTAAAGCAGGCCAGACGCGAATGTCATTAGTTCCTAAGCCCCAGGTGAATTTGCCACTGTTCCACATGATTAACCCAGATAATTGTGTGTTGATAGCGAGCATGGTCGATGGAATACAATTTTCGGGCCGAGATTCCTAAACAAACAGCTCAGCAGAGAGCTGTGGGGAGTGTGTGTGTGTGTGCACGTGAGTGTGTGTGTGTGTGTTAGCTGCATGCTTAGCAGTGTAAGGTTGGTGACTTGTGATGCTGGTTGCGTCCCGGTGCCTCAGATGTTGATGGTGTCATGCATTGTCTAAAGAAATAGAAGAGGAACAGGCTGCTTTTGGAGAAGCAGCTAGCCACAGCAAACCACTTTGGACACTTCAGGTTATATGGCTTCAGACACCATATATATCTGGACATTTGATATGAAATATTTCATATTATATATACCGTACTGTGCAGAAGTCAGAGACCACCCATTATTATTCGCCCTTATTTCATTTCCAGTCAAAAAGGCCATTAAGTGGAAGTTTTTATTTTTCAGTGTCAGGAAAAAAGAAGAAAATATATTTAACAGAATGTCATGCTTTACCTTTGTACCCCATCTCGCCCCTCTCCCATCCTTCCAGTCCTAACACAGCCACTTACAGCTGTGTCCTCCCAACAAAATTGTTCCCAAAGCTCACTGAGATTATGTTTCCCTACACAGAAACTAACATTCACATTAACAACTACTCAAACACACTTCAGAGTGTCTCATGAGAGACTTCTAAGGAGATAAGGGATTTAAAAGTGAATAAAACAAGGGTTCCAAAAATGATTAAAACATAGCAAGAAAATGGGAAAGAATGTATAGCTGCCAAGAAACCATTACTGAGAAAAGGAAATTTACACTTCACTGAAATTGAGATTTGTATGATCACTTTAATTTACTTTAAAAAATACAACCAGGTTCTAAGACTGAACTTCTGAGCTGTTTAAAAGAAGCATGGAAGACATCCATGCAGATTTATTAGAAAAACTCAAAATGGGAAAAGGATGGAAGCTATAATAAAGGCAGAGGGGCAACTCATAACTATTGAAAATTATATTAATTTGTTGAGGCTTCTGGGAACTATTCTATTAAATATGTTATTTCTGTCATTTGGATGAAAATTAAATAAAAAGGTGACTTCTGAATTCTGCAAAGGGCTGTATATTGTAAACAGCATGTTACTACATTAACTCTTTCACACTTCTCACATTGTCTGGGAAGATTTCAGAGGTGATAAAGCCAGGAATTTGTTTTAGCTGCCCGGCTTTTCTAATTTGTTAATTCTCAAACTCAAATTCTCTAGAATTGTCCAATTTTACCTTCTGAAGCAGAACTTTTCACCATTGGTAGATTCAGCCAAGCTACTTTTCTTCTTGCTTAAGACTTTAGAAGCTGGACAGTCAAGCTAACCATCAACATAATAAGGCAGTGACATTGGAAACAACTAATAATGTTTTGTTTTTCAGTGGGTTGGACCAAGTTTGTGAGAAAAAACATTCTAGCTGTCAGAAGTTCAAAAGGTGTTTACTGAATGACACGGTGCAACATGCAAGGGAAAATATATATTAATGTCTGTTTTACTGCTGAACTTTCATGTGCGCAACCACTAGCTTGGCACAAACATAACACATAGCACATTGAGAGCCCGCCTTTGTTACCACACTGTGTTTGGCTGGCTGGGACGTTGCTGACGTGTCGCCATGGTTACATCAATTGTAAGTATGTGATCCAGCTGGGCCAGATCCTTTATAAGCATGGTTGTCTAACTGTGCAACATGAAGTCCTTGTGGCTGGTGGCAGGTGAGGCTGGCATGGTGTTTAGGCCACACTGGACTCCTGACAGAAATTTGGTAAAAGCTCTTTAGTTTTAACTCAGGGTCTCCCTTCCGCTCCCATTTTCCCGGTTTCCCAAGCAGACAGGCAGTTAGTGGTGCTTCTGTGGCCGTCTGCTGGGTTTATTTCCCTCTATCTTAAACTCAAGTCTGCCTGTGGGCAGCCAGTGTGAGTGACTCCTGAAAAGGCCCTGTATGGCTAGGGAGGGTCATACCTGGTTCGGGCGGGTCCGGCTGGTGTAGCCCCAAGCCTGCTTCTAGAGATCCATTACGCTTTTCCCTTAATCACAGGAACCTTCCCTTACTGGAGTCCATCTTAGAGAAATCAAGAAAATATTGATCTGAACCCAAATATCGATCTGTCAATAGTCAGAATGTATTAAAGTGTATTTAATTTGTATTTGTTCATTTGTTTTGGGTTTTAATTAGGCTCTGGTTTCTTCTCACTGCCAGTGGCTTGCAATAGGTTGACTAGATACTCTAAATTGCCAGTAGGTGTGAGTGTGTGTATATGAATGTTTGTCTGTCTCTGTGTTGCCCTGCAATGGGTGGGCCTCCTGTCCTGGGTGTATCCTGCTTTGGGCCCGTAGTTAGCTGGGATTGGCTCCAGCTTCCCCATGACCCGAAATGGAAGAAGCAGTTTACAAAATGGATGGATGGATGGGTTTTAATTAGGAAAGAACATATTTGAAGAATATATTTATACATTTGTAACCATTTGTATCCTAATTTGTGTAGCCTTGCATACAATACATGCAATAACCATTCTAGTTATTGTAGATTTTTTTGTTGGGCAAGAACTGCCTGGACATGAAGCAAGACAAACTGCAGATCATTTTTGTGATATGCAGGGACATGTGCCAAAACAGTGCTATGGTAAACTAGACCCATATGGAAGATTCTTTCACAATTTTTACCTTTTAACAAAAAACTTGAATTACTTTTTTTAAGACACAGTTCTGGGATTCTTCTAAAAAAAATGTTTTAATCCTTTGTTCATTTGTGTGTGTGTGTTTTTTACGTCTGGGTAATTTGCCATATAAGAAGTCCAGGGCTCCTTCTATTACAATGAGTAATATGTAAGTATATGCTTTCAGATGGCCCTTTTTAAATTTGGGGATAATCATTTACTCTTGTTGTCAAATACACAAACAAATAAAAATAACCAAACAAAACAAATTTCTCATTATTTACAAGATGAATAATGACTACATCAACAGATCAACTAATCCAACCTAAAACAAATATGTAATACTGAAAAGGGAGTTTAACTGCCTTACTGTGTCAAGATCATGGCTTTAGTATTTTCTGTTTACTTGAACATGCTCTAACTGTTAATACTCCATTTTTTTGTTTCTCCAGTTTTTTGGGAAAGATACGCTCCACTGATCTTGTCACGTACATCTGTTTAGCATCATTACTCCAACATACAATTAAACACAAAACTTTGTGAAGAAACTTTGTCCCTGCACACATTATTACTGAAACAGCAACAGAAATTTGAAATTCAACTGAACTTGTAACAACAAAGTCATTAATAACGCTCTCTCCAAATACATATTCATGGTCAAATCAAGGCAAAATGATTCTTGCATCATTTCACTCAGTCTACACACAAGCAAAAACGCCCAGCTCAGAACTAAACAACAGCATATTTGCCTTTAGCATCTGACATTTGCATTTCATTTTAATATGACCAATTTTATTGCACTTTCAGATTTTCAGGCAGAGTTTTGAATGTAACTAACTGCCTGGGTGTCTGAGGAAAGTTCTGTATAGCGATGCCGAAGGTTGACATGCAGCGTACACCTGCCAAGCACACTTTAGAAAACACAGACACTTTGCAATCCTGCAAGGTGTTACTTCACTTGTGGAAGCAGGGGGTTTTTAGGATGTGCTACTGCTACCTTCACATCAAACATCCTGTTTCTCAGAGATGTTAAGAGAAGCAGTGTGAAAGAATGCAAATCTTTGCAAACATGCATTTTCACTAAAAAAGACAGGCATCAGTAACACTTAGGCTATGAACGTGTTCTGTCAATAAACACGTTTTTTTATGCTCAACATACAGTTGATAAATGATATGATAAATAATTCTAATATAAAGGCCTCAAATAATTGACCAAATACTTTTTTTTATAAATGGCCATTAAATACGCTGTCAGGATGACATTTGTGGTCAAAGGTAAACCAAAGGCAAAGCTTCCACAAATCTTGTAAAAGGTAAATGATTATCATTGTCATGTTGCAGGTCAAGAGCCTATGACTCATACTAAAGTAGAGGATTTTTTATCTGTCTATACTTTGAATGGACAAATTTGTAGAATGTAGATTTACATATTAGAAACAAAACCCCAAAAGGTCCTTTTAGATGCTTCGGTCAATATTCAGGTAGTTTGGAAACAACTACAAATGATAAACTATTAAAAAATCTAATTATCTATTTAAAAAACTTTGTCATGCTATCTGTCTTGAGTTTTGACCATCAACTTTGAAACACAAAGCACTCTGGATATTTATTTTCATATTACTTAATTATTGATGTTTTTTGGCCTTCCAAATCATTTTTAAATAATCTACAGCTCTGTTACTCATTCTAAACATCCATTCTGACATTTGCTTTTTTATTTTCAGATTCTCACAAATTATATGAAATCTGTGAATGTACACATGACTAAAGTATTTGGACCCCTTTGGGCATTTATCAAACAAATGGGATTAAAAATTGGATAAAAAAGCAGAAAACTACAAAACCCAGTTATTTCAAGTTTTTTGCACAGTAGTATAATTTATTCAAAAATCTATTAGTTGAACCAAACCCACCAGTGCACTTCTACAAATCTTTCTTCGCATCACCAAAATCAGGCAAAGAACAAGATGTCTCTTAAATATTAAATATGATTTTCTCCATGAAACATGACTGCTCCTTTTTTGAGTGATGTAGCAATATGTTTAGGGGTTCAGTTCAAGTGGGTAAAACCAGAAAACAGAAAGATTTTATACTTTCCCCCCACCATGTTACATAGATCTAGATGCAGCCCCATTCTGAAGGGTTCACACCTCTGGCCACTATCAAAGGCAGCCTTCCTATACCTTGTGAGGTTCCTCTGTATCCACTGTGAAGCCAAAGCATACATTTATTGGTGGCAAAGAACAGGTGAGAACCTGGGACGTAGTCAGTTTCTCGGCAGCTAAGGTAACTCTTTTTCAGCTCAGCGCAACAATGCGACAGATGAAAGCTCATTAGGCGGTGTGGTGAGGAGAGGCGAGAGAGGAAGCGATCGAGGGAAGTGGGGAGCAGGGGCGACTAATTGGGGTGTGTGATTACACCGGCTGCTGTTAGTGGGAATTAGGCAACAACAGACAGACCCCAGCAGCATGGCTCATCACCACAGAGAAGAGCGGGCGGCAACACTGATATTACTCTAATTACACAGCACACCTTCACTCTTGTAACCTCGCACAATGTTACAAAGGGTGCACACACAGATTTACACTACAAGCACTGAAACACTAAACACTGAACACTATACACACAACAACACATTTGCACTCTCACAAATCAAACACAAAACCATGAGCACAAATGGACCTGAACAGGACCAGTTGCTATTTTCAAGATCACGCTTGATTACAGGGTGAGAGCAAATTCTAGTCTACTATACAAGTTCACAAGTTCCACACAAGTTCCAATGGGTGCATAGCTGGGACATCTGGGATGTCTCTGAACAGCTGAAGAAAACATCATTATCTGATTTCCTTGATATATAAAAAAAATTACAATGCGTTTAGTGAAATCCTAGTCTAGAGATCAGGCAAAATCAAAGAATTCAAGTAGGAACAGGAAAATAAGTTTTATTCAGCTTTTTAGATGCAGCTATGGTATGTTAAATCTGCCCACAATGAGTATCCATAAAATAAAAAGGTGTGAAAATTTGATCACATATGTTTACTGGAAGAGAAAAGGGTAGCGTTTTTTATGAGTTCTGAAATGGACACTCACAAGCAAGTTACTTCGGAGCTGACACGATTTTGGAGTTCAAGTGTGCAGTGAGCACAGTGAAGATAGGAAGCATAACATTATTCTTTACTCTAGTTTTTATTTAATTTTTTTAAAATCATTTTACAGATACATTCTTAAGCAATTTCCCAGCCCTGCCAAAGAGGCAAGTGTGGGTAGCAGCCTTCAACAAACCATTTTAACAGTGAGCTTAGTCCTGACAAGTTTTCTTAAATGAGCTAACATAATGAATTTAATTATCTAACAGTAATATGACCCTTTTAGGTATTCCAGTAAAACACTGACACTGGCAAAAGCTAATACAGCATGGGCTAGCTGATCCTATTTGGCCCATAAATGCTACATTATTTCAAAGCTAGGGCATATATCCCAGAATAAACTGATGGTGGCTAGATAAATAAATCAATAGCTTACATCATTAAATGTCCTTCAAAAATCATAATGCATGTTTTTTTCAACAGCAGTGTGGTCATCTCTGACCTATAGCTATGAATGAGAGAAACAGTCTCATCTGAGACATTGAGATGTGTAGGGAAATTGTATAGACTCTGTACACTCACTTTTATTTTTCAAATGTTTCATTTTCATCTTACTTAATTTACTTCTAAACTTGTCACCTCATGTCTTGATCCATAGCCTTAGCTAAGCACAAGGCTGAACCAGGAGTCGCATAACTAAAAATGTGCAGAGCCCTGCAGAGACCATTAGGCCTAGTCCACACGGGCCTTCAACTTGTGGATAAGTAAATGTGCTCTGAGCAACATAGGCGTTTTGTAGCGGCGTTTGATTTACTTCAATTTGAGGTTATATTCGTCTTTGTTTCTTTCTGTTTAACGCCAACCTGCAGCCCAGACTGTAATACTGTATGTTAACTATGAGAGCAGTAATCAGTGTTTTTTTTTCATCTGTGGGGTTTGAACTTTAATTGCACTGTTTAGTGAAATATGGATCAGTTGCTTTATTTAGACCTAAACCTTGACGTTGTTGTGCTAAAAATTCTCCTGATACGGCAAAAATATTGTTAACGCTACTGGAATCGCAATTTGGAGAATAATGAGATGGCTGTAGTCCTCCAGAGCGCTAAACTAACGCCATGTACACGCAATGAAGAAGTTTTTTGCGCTTATCCAGAATTTGGCAGAAATTGACGCCAAGAAAACCCGCATTTGGCATTTATTAAAATGTATTACTCTAAGTATTTGAAGACTGCTTAGTTGCCAACTCTCAGGCTGTTAGAGGACAAGGTGTTTCATGTGAAACATGCTTATTTGTGTTTCGTTTCCATTCAATCGTTAATATTCTAAACCACGTCTTCCATTTCAGGTCACGGGGAAGCTGGAGCCAAACTCCTCACAGTAAAGCCCCCATGACCGACCCGGGGATTGAACCCAGGACCTTCTTGGTGTGAGGCAACATCACTAACCACTGCACCACTGTGCTGCCCATTTTTAGTTTCTAGCATTTCACTTAAATTTAAAATATTATAATATTTATTGTCTCCTTGAAAAGGGCCATAAGCACATGAGAAACAAACAAACAAACACAGCCATGCCAAAAAGGGGATCATGGCCACCGAGGGAAGCCACCTCTTCTGCATGTGCAGGTTGTGCCATAATACAGAAGCACAGACATGAACTGATACAGATACAAAGTGATGCTTGCTGTATGCTTGCATACAGTTCCAGATGTCCATCAATGTAACTTTTATAGATCTGGCGATCGATAGAATTACTCACCCCACTGCCTACAGTGCACTGAATAGGCCATCCAAGCACACACCTTCTTCCTTAGCCAGTGGATTAGTGATTGAGCTCAGCCAGGAGTTTCCATCTCCAGCTGAGCTTCACAGTGAGCCATTGATTTACACTTTATTTAAGGTCACTCTCCTTTTGAGTGAAGCTCCATTTAATTTCCCAGAACAAAACCTGAAAAGGACAGAGCCAGAAGAATTAGGAGGGACCTAACATAAAGCACAATATGGGAATGACGCTTTGATGTTGCCTCAGTGGTAATATATTTAAATATGAGGTCACAGTACCAAAAGAATTTATGGAATATAGGACTTAAAATAAATACTGAAGCATTGTGAAGTACGTGGACCTCAAAAAGATGCAATAAATTAATAATTTCAGTTCAAATGTCAGACAGTTTCAAGGCAGGTTGTTATTACGGCAGCGGTGGCCTAGTGGTTAAAACCTTGCCCTTGTGAACAGAAGGTTGCAGCTTTAAGTCTCAACATGATTACCACTGAGGTACCCTTGACCAAGGTACTATCCGTCTATACTGCTCCCCAGGTGCTTCTCATAGCTGTCCGCTGCTCTGCATGTTTGTTGGGTTAAATGCAGAGGTCACATTTCGTTGTAGTGCCTTTTGTGTATTCACAATGACAAATGTCCCTGTCAATTATATCATTTTGATACATGATGTAATACAAACCTGGCTTTCAGAAAGGTTGGGGCATTTACTATAAAATATTTTTAAAAAATGTTATTTAACTGACAAAAGAACAAAGAAATTTAATAAAGTCAACTTGATTTTATTTTGTAAATTTGAAATTTTGAATTTGATGCTGGCAACACATTCAAAAACGTTGGGATGGGGCAAAATAAGGGTAAAATATTTATGCCACACTGTTCTGAAACATTCCACCATAAGTAGATGAGCTGGTATCATTATTGAGCATAAATGAAGCATCTATCAAAGTCTTTGTAAACGAAGAAGCAGTTAGAAACCACTGTAACTTAGAATAGTTTTCATCAAGAAATGAAAACTGAAACTGTTATGCAAAAACAGACATCAATGCTGCACTCAAAACATTGGCAAGGGCATATTTACCACTGTGTTAGCAAAACTTTCCTTCAAACTTTAAATGATACTTTTTATCATATGAAAACTGAGGATACTAGTTGTTGTAGTTATTGAAGTTTAATTTTTGCTCATTCTTGCTTGATACAGTGGGCAGTGGTGGCCTAGTGGTTAGGACACTGCCTTTGGGACCTGAAGGTCGCAGGTTTGAGTCCCGGCCCGGGC